>CM069868.1:51940385-52212885 GCA_036172795.1 Pelodytes ibericus | reverse complement strand
ATACACATTGACTGGTGTATATGCAGTGTGTGTATGTATGTGTGTGTATGTATGTATAATACACATTGACTGGTGTATATGCAGTGTGTGTGTGTGTATAATACACATTGACTGGTGTAAATGCAGTGTGTGTGTGTATGTGTGTCTGTGTGTGTATGTGTGTGTATGTATAATACACATTGACTGGTGTATATACAATGTGTGTGTGTGTATAATAGACGTTGACTGGTGTATATGCAGTGTGTGTGTGTGTGTGTGTGTGTATAATACACATTGACTGGTGTATATGCAGTGTGTGTGTGTGTGTGTATAATAGACGTTGACTGGTGTATATGCAGTGTGTGTGTGTGTGTATAATACACATTGACTGGTGTATATGCAGTGTGTGTGTGTGTGTGTGTATATAATACACATTGACTGGTGTATATGCAGTGTATGTGTGTGTGTGTGTGTATAATACACATTGACTGGTGTATATGCAGTGTGTGTGTGTGTGTATAATACACATTGACTGGTGTATATGCAGTGTATGTATGTGTGTGTATGTATAAAACAATATCATGGAATTTGTATGTAAATAATACTTTGATATTATAAAATAACACATGAATAGTTTGGACATAGTTTATTTGCAGAGCACTGCTGCCCCCTGCTGGATAGGCTGGCATTACACACTTTATTTCTCCAGTGTTTTCTGGTGACTGCTGACTTTAAAGTCCCTTGATCTTTACACTTTGGGGCAGGAACATTCCATTGGTTCCATGGTTATAGCTCCCCCTTTAGCGCTTTGCCCCAGAATGAACTCCCATTGTCTTGTCTGTGTGTGTGTATAGAGTCTGGTATTGTTATGGCTATGGCAAATGAGAAACAGATGGCTTAGGACAGTAAATGTATGGAAATTAAACAAACCAAAGGCAAAAAATATTGGTCCTATGTTATCCCAATTGAGAAATTTGGTTGGTGAGGACAGAGAGAAAGCAGACATTTTACATATTTTTTTCTTCTTCTGTTTACACCAAGGAAGAAACAATGGATGAGCCCCTGCTACCTGAATTTACAGAGCCAACACAACAAACATGGGATTGACTGACACAGGAAAAAGTGCGTATTCAACTCTGTTAAGATAGACAAGGCCCCAGGGCCAGATGGTATACAATGTAGAGTACTTAGAGAGTTAAGCAGAATTCTGGCCAGACCAATATTTTTGATCTTTAGGGATTCTTTCAGTTATATCTATTTAGACTTTGTTAAATCATTTGATACAGTTCCACACAAAAGGCTACTCTACAAATTGAGATAAATAGGGTTGGGCCAAATGTATGTATTTATATTGAGAATTGGCCAAAAGATAGAATGCAGAGGGTTGTTGTAAATGGAAAATTTTAAAACTGGACCAGGTTATTAAGCGGAGTACCTCAGGGGCCAATACGATATTGGCATGTATAAAATGGGGTATTGATTCACGGGAGGAGGATATCATCTTGCCTCTTAAAAGGTCAATGTTAACACCCCATGTTAAATATGCAGTACAATGATGGGCTTAAAAAGGATATTAAGGAACTAGAAAAAGTGCAAAGGAGGGCTACAAAATTAACAAGCGGATTGGAGGATCTTAGTTATGGAGAGAGGGTAAAAAAGCTGCATTTATATTAGTTACAAAAAGGCGTCTCAGAGGGGATATGATAACATTATATAAATATGTGCAGGGCCAACATAAGGAGCTCTCCAGGGACCTGTTCACTAACATGTACAAAGAACAAGAGGACACCCCCTGAGACTGGAAGAGCAAAGATTTCATAGACAGCAAAGGAAGAGATTCTTTACGGTTAGGACAATAAAGTTATGGAACTCACTACCAAGAGAGGTAGTGCTATCAACCACAATAGATGCATTTACACATGGAAAAGAACATACAGGGCTATTAATAATAGAATAAGCATTGATAATAGAGCCTCTTGATCCAAGGAGAAATCTGATTGCATTTTTAGAGTATGAAGGAATTTCTCCCCATAGCACCAAAATTAAAAATAGTCCCCTGCAGGAAGTGCAGTGTTTGGAGGGGTTCCTGCACAGAATAAGGTAAGAGGTGAGATAATCACAGCTGTGATTTACAGGGAATCATTTCTATCCCTATATAGTACATCTTTATACCCAGGGGGATGGGGGGGGGGGGGGGGGGAGTGCACAGATCGTGCAGGGGGGAGGGGGGGGGGTCACATTACTCATTAGATAAGGTGACACTGTAGAATTAATAGGTCCCCTGAGCTGCATCCCCCAGTTGGTCCAGTTGAACCTCAATGATTGGAGCCTATATCCACGACTGTGGATGTCTGGAGAGATTTTGTGACACTGGAGGGGTCTTAGAGCTGTGATACCCGGCTGGCATATTGTTTGACACCGTGTCCTGTTGCTGGGTGCCAGTCTCCATGGCAGCTGCTTGCCCCTCTCTCTGATTCAAAGGCCACAATGCAAACTTTAAAGGGGCCCCTCTTGCTAAAGGGGGAAGCTCCACCTCCCAGTGCCTTGTCCAAATCCCATCCATTAGAGTGTGAGACACTGGACAAGCAGGAGCATCTCGCCCAGCACCGCTGGGTCCCCAAGGGTAATGTCATGGCAAAGCCTATCTCTCTCACTGCGTAGGACCCTGCTGTCATGAACAGGACCTACATGCTAACCTGGATTACAGCATATTATGTAATACAGTGTCTCCTCCTGTTATAGAATGTGTCATTGTATCATATTATATAGTGTGTTATAGAATGTGTCCTCATATCATATAGTGTGTTATAGAATGTGTCCTCATATCATATAGCATGTTATAGAATGTGTCATTGTATCATATCATATAGTGTGTTATAGAATGTGTTCTTGTATGAAATCATAGTGTGTGGTAGAATGTCTCCTTGTATCATATCATATAGCATGTTATAGAATGTGTCCTCATATGATATCATATAGTGTGTTGTAGAATGTGTCCTCGTATCATATCATATAGTGTTGTAGAATGTGTCCTCGTATCATATCATATAGTGTGTTATAGAATGTGTCCTCATATGATATCATATAGTGTGTTGTAGAATGTGTCCTCGTATCATATCATATAGTGTTGTAGAATGTGTCCTCGTATCATATCATATAGTGTGTTATAGAATGTGTTCTCGTATGATATCATAGTGTGTTGTAGAATGTTTCCTTGTATTATATCATATAGCATGTTATAGAATGTGTCCTCATATGATATCATATAGTGTGTTGTAGAATGTGTCCTCATATGATATCATATAGCATGTTATAGAATGTGTCCTCATATGATATCATATAGTGTGTTGTAGAATGTGTCCTCATATGATATCATATAGCATGTTATAGAATGTGTCATTGTATCATATTATATAGTGTGTTATAGAATGTGTCCTCATATCATATCATATAGTGTGTTATAGAATGTGTCCTTGTATCATATCATATAGTGTGTTATAGAATGTGTCCTCGTATCATATCCTATAGTGTGTTATAGAATGTGTCCTGGTATCATATCCTATAGTGTGTTATAGAATGTGTCCTCGTATCATATCCTATAGTGTGTTATAAAATGTGTCTTCGTATCATATCATATATTGTGTGTTATAGAATGTGTCCTCGTATCATATCATGTAGCGTGTTGTAGAATGTATCCTGGTATCATATCATATATAGTGTGTTTTAGAATGTGTCCTCATATCATATAGTGTGTTATAAAATGTTTCCTCGTATCAGATCATATAGTGTGTTATAAAATGTGTCCTCGTATCATATCATATAGAGTGTTATAGAATGTGTCCTCATATCATATACCATGTTATAGAATGTGTCATTGTATCATATTATATAGTGTGTTATAGAATGTGTCCTCATATCATATCATATAGTGTGTTATAGAATGTGTTCTTGTATGAAATCATAGTGTGTGGTAGAATGTCTCCTTGTATCATATCATATAGCATGTTATAGAATGTGTCCTCATATGATATCATATAGTGTGTTGTAGAATGTGTCCTCGTATCAGATCATATAGTGTGTTATAGAATGTGTCCTCGTATCATATCCTATAGTGTGTTATAGAATGTGTCCTCATATGATATCATATAGTGTGTTGTAGAATGTTTCCTCGTATCAGATCATATAGTGTGTTATAAAATGTGTCCTCGTATCATATCATATAGCGTGTTATAGAATGTGTCCTCATATCATATAGCGTGTTATAGAATGTGTCCTCGTATCATATCCTATAGTGTGTTATAGAATGTGTCCTCGTATCATATCCTATAGTGTGTTATAGAATGTGTCCTCGTATCATATCCTATAGTGTGTTATAGAATGTGTCCTCGTATCATATCCTATAGTGTGTTATAAAATGTGTCTTCGTATCATATCATATATTGTGTGTTATAGAATGTGTCCTCGTATCATATCATGTAGCGTGTTGTAGAATGTATCCTGGTATCATATCATATATAGCAGGGCTTGACAAATTTAATTTGATTTTAGGAGCCAGAAATTTTTTTTAGGAGCCAGACAATCACGCAAACATAAACGCAATTTACATATACCCATATATCCAAACACCTCACACACACCTACTTTACATATACCCATATATCCAAACACCTCACACACACCTACTTTACATATACCCATATATCCAAACACCTCACACACACCTACTTTACATATACCCATATATACAAACACCTCACACACACCTACTTTACATATACCCATGTACACAAACACCTCACACACACCTACTTTACATATACCCATATATCCAAACACCTCACACACACCTACTTTACATATACCCATATATCCAAACACCTCACACACACCTACTTTACATATACCCATATATACAAACACCTCACACACACCTACTTTACATATACCCATATATACAAACACCTCACACACACCTACTTTACAATACATACAAACACACACCCACCTCACACAGTATTTTCTTGGGGGTTTCTTCTTGATGTGTCCCTTTCATGCTGCAGCTGCACTCCGTTGGTCGGCGTGCTGAGTGCCAGGATGTCACGTGACGACATCCGGCACTCAGACACGCGTTGCGCGAGGGGGCGGAGCTTGCAGTCTGTGCTATCGGCACAGACTTTACCCCCTCGCGCTGCGGAAAAATCGGATGGCAGCAGCAAGGGGACCATGAGGCCGACAGCACCCAGGCGCCAGGTCTAATTTCCTGGTCGCCATGGCGACCTGGCGCCTGGGGTTTGTCGAGCCCTGATATATAGTGTGTTTTAGAATGTGTCCTCATATCATATAGTGTGTTATAAAATGTTTCCTCGTATCAGATCATATAGTGTGTTATAAAATGTGTCCTCGTATCATATCATATAGAGTGTTATAGAATGTGTCCTCATATCATATCATGTGTTATAGAATGTGTCCTCATATCATATCGTGTGTTATAGAATGTGTCCACGGATCATATCATATAGTGTGTTATAGAATGTGTCCTTGTATCATATCATATAGTGTATTATAGAATGTGTCCTCATATCATATAGTGTATTATAGAATGTGTCCTCATATCATATAGTGTATTATAGAATGGGTCCTCGTATCATATAGTGTTATATAGAATGTGTCCTCGTATCATATCATATAGAGTGTTATAGAATGTGTCCTCATATCATATCATGTGTTATAGAATGTGTCCACGTATCATATCATATAGTGTATTATAGAATGTGTCCTTGTATCATTATATAGTGTGTTATATAGAATGTGTCCTCGTATCATATAGTGTTTTATAGAATGTGTCCTCATATATGTGTTCTCGTATGATACCATAGTGTGTTATAGAATGTGTTCTCGTATGATATCATAGTGTGTTGTAGAATGTGTCCTTGTATCATATCATATAGCATGTTATAGAATGTGTCCTCATATGATATCATATAGTGTTTTATAGAATGTGTCCTCGCATTATATCATATAGTGTTTTATAGAATGTGTCCTCGCATTATATCATATAGTGTGTTGTAGAATGTGTCCTTGTATTATATCATATAGCATGTTATAGAATGTGTCCTCGTATCAGATCATATAGTGTTATAGAATGTGTCCTCGTATCATATCCTATAGTGTGTTATAGAATGTGTCCTCGTATCATATCCTATAGTGTGTTATAGAATGTGTCCTCGTATCATATCATATAGCGTGTTATAGAATGTGTCCTCGTATCATATCCTATAGTGTGTTATAGAATGTGTCCTCGTATCATATCCTATAGTGTGTTATAGAATGTGTCCTCGTATCATATCCTATAGTGTGTTATAGAATGTGTCCTCGTATCATATCATATAGCGTGTTATAGAATGTGTCCTCGTATCATATCATATAGCGTGTTATAGAATGTGTCCTCGTATCATATCCTATAGTGTGTTATAGAACGTGTCCTCGTATCATATCATATAGCGTGTTATAGAATGTGTGCTCATAGCGTGTTATAGAATGTGTCCTCGTATCATATCATATAGCGTGTTATAGAATGTGTCATTGTATCATATCATATAGCGTGTTATTGAATGTATCATAGTGTGTTATAGAATGTGTCCTCGTATCATATAGCGTGTTATTGAATGTGTGCTCATAGCGTGTTATAGAATGTGTCCTCGTATCATATCATATAGCGTGTTATAGAATGTGTCCTCGTATCATATCCTATAGTGTGTTATAGAATGTGTCCTCGTATCATATCATATATAGCGTGTTATTGAATGTGTGCTCATAGCGTGTTATAGAATGTGTCCTCGTATCATATCATATAGCGTGTTATAGAATGTGTCCTCGTATCATATCCTATAGTGTGTTATAGAATGTGTCCTCGTATCATATCATATATAGCGTGTTATTGAATGTGTGCTCATAGCGTGTTATAGAATGTGTCCTCGTATCATATCATATAGCGTGTTATAGAATGTGTCATTGTATCATATCATATAGCGTGTTATAGAATGTGTCCTCGTATCATATCATATAGTGAGTTATAGAATGTGTCCTCGTATCATATAATATAGCGTGTTATAGAATGTGTCCTTGTATCATATCATATAGCATGTTATAGAATGTATCATAGTGTGTTATAGAATGTGTCCTTGTATCATATCACATAGTGTGTTATAGAATGTGTCCTCGTATCATATCACATAGTGTGTTATAGAATGTGTCCTCGTATCAGATCATATAGTGTTATAGAATGTGTCCTCGTATCATATCCTATAGTGTGTTATAGAATGTGTCCTCGTATCATATCCTATAGTGTGTTATAGAATGTGTCCTCGTATCATATCATATAGCGTGTTATAGAATGTGTCCTCGTATCATATCCTATAGTGTGTTATAGAATGTGTCCTCGTATCATATCCTATAGTGTGTTATAGAATGTGTCCTCGTATCATATCCTATAGTGTGTTATAGAATGTGTCCTCGTATCATATCATATAGCGTGTTATAGAATGTGTCCTCGTATCATATCATATAGCGTGTTATAGAATGTGTCCTCGTATCATATCCTATAGTGTGTTATAGAACGTGTCCTCGTATCATATCATATAGCGTGTTATAGAATGTGTGCTCATAGCGTGTTATAGAATGTGTCCTCGTATCATATCATATAGCGTGTTATAGAATGTGTCATTGTATCATATCATATAGCGTGTTATTGAATGTATCATAGTGTGTTATAGAATGTGTCCTCGTATCATATAGCGTGTTATTGAATGTGTGCTCATAGCGTGTTATAGAATGTGTCCTCGTATCATATCATATAGCGTGTTATAGAATGTGTCCTCGTATCATATCCTATAGTGTGTTATAGAATGTGTCCTCGTATCATATCATATATAGCGTGTTATTGAATGTGTGCTCATAGCGTGTTATAGAATGTGTCCTCGTATCATATCATATAGCGTGTTATAGAATGTGTCCTCGTATCATATCCTATAGTGTGTTATAGAATGTGTCCTCGTATCATATCATATATAGCGTGTTATTGAATGTGTGCTCATAGCGTGTTATAGAATGTGTCCTCGTATCATATCATATAGCGTGTTATAGAATGTGTCATTGTATCATATCATATAGCGTGTTATAGAATGTGTCCTCGTATCATATCATATAGTGAGTTATAGAATGTGTCCTCGTATCATATAATATAGCGTGTTATAGAATGTGTCCTTGTATCATATCATATAGCATGTTATAGAATGTATCATAGTGTGTTATAGAATGTGTCCTTGTATCATATCACATAGTGTGTTATAGAATGTGTCCTCGTATCATATCACATAGTGTGTTATAGAATGTGTCCTCATATCATATCACATAGTGTGTTATAGAATGTGTCCTTGTATCATATCACATAGTGTGTTATAGAATGTGTCCTCGTATCATGTCACATAGTGTGTTATAGAATGTGTCCTCGTATCATATCACATAGTGTGTTATAGAATGTGTCCTCGTATCATATCACATAGTGTGTTATAGAATGTGTCCTCGTATCATATCACATAGTGTGTTATAGAATGTGTCCTCGTATCATATCACATAGTGTGTTATAGAATGTGTCCTCGTATCATATCATATAGCGTGTTATAGAATGTGTCCTCGTATCATATCACATAGTGTGTTATAGAATGTGTCCTCGTATCATATCACATAGTGTGTTATAGAATGTGTCCTCGTATCATATCACATAGTGTGTTATAGAATGTGTCCTCGTATCATATCATATAGCGTGTTATAGAATGTGTCCTCGTGTCATATCATATAGCGTGTTATAGAATGTGTCCTCGTATCATATCACATAGTGTGTTATAGAATGTGTCCTCGTATCATATAATATAGCGTGTTATAGAATGTGTCCTTGTATCATATCATATAGCGTGTTATAGAATGTGTCCTCGTATCATATCATATAGCGTGTTATAGAATGTGTCCTCGTATCATATCACATAGTGTGTTATAGAATGTGTCCTCGTATCATATCACATAGTGTGTTATAGAATGTGTCCTCGTATCATATCACATAGTGTGTTATAGAATGTGTCCTCGTATCATATCATATAGTGTTTTATAGAATGTGTCCTCGCATTATATCATATAGTGTTTTATAGAATGTGTCCTCGCATTATATCATATAGTGTGTTGTAGAATGTGTCCTTGTATTATATCATATAGCATGTTATAGAATGTGTCCTCGTATCAGATCATATAGTGTTATAGAATGTGTCCTCGTATCATATCCTATAGTGTGTTATAGAATGTGTCCTCGTATCATATCCTATAGTGTGTTATAGAATGTGTCCTCGTATCATATCATATAGCGTGTTATAGAATGTGTCCTCGTATCATATCCTATAGTGTGTTATAGAATGTGTCCTCGTATCATATCCTATAGTGTGTTATAGAATGTGTCCTCGTATCATATCCTATAGTGTGTTATAGAATGTGTCCTCGTATCATATCATATAGCGTGTTATAGAATGTGTCCTCGTATCATATCATATAGCGTGTTATAGAATGTGTCCTCGTATCATATCCTATAGTGTGTTATAGAACGTGTCCTCGTATCATATCATATAGCGTGTTATAGAATGTGTGCTCATAGCGTGTTATAGAATGTGTCCTCGTATCATATCATATAGCGTGTTATAGAATGTGTCATTGTATCATATCATATAGCGTGTTATTGAATGTATCATAGTGTGTTATAGAATGTGTCCTCGTATCATATAGCGTGTTATTGAATGTGTGCTCATAGCGTGTTATAGAATGTGTCCTCGTATCATATCATATAGCGTGTTATAGAATGTGTCCTCGTATCATATCCTATAGTGTGTTATAGAATGTGTCCTCGTATCATATCATATATAGCGTGTTATTGAATGTGTGCTCATAGCGTGTTATAGAATGTGTCCTCGTATCATATCATATAGCGTGTTATAGAATGTGTCCTCGTATCATATCCTATAGTGTGTTATAGAATGTGTCCTCGTATCATATCATATATAGCGTGTTATTGAATGTGTGCTCATAGCGTGTTATAGAATGTGTCCTCGTATCATATCATATAGCGTGTTATAGAATGTGTCCTCGTATCATATCCTATAGTGTGTTATAGAATGTGTCCTCGTATCATATCATATATAGCGTGTTATTGAATGTGTGCTCATAGCGTGTTATAGAATGTGTCCTCGTATCATATCATATAGCGTGTTATAGAATGTGTCATTGTATCATATCATATAGCGTGTTATAGAATGTGTCCTCGTATCATATCATATAGTGAGTTATAGAATGTGTCCTCGTATCATATAATATAGCGTGTTATAGAATGTGTCCTTGTATCATATCATATAGCATGTTATAGAATGTATCATAGTGTGTTATAGAATGTGTCCTTGTATCATATCACATAGTGTGTTATAGAATGTGTCCTCGTATCATATCACATAGTGTGTTATAGAATGTGTCCTCATATCATATCACATAGTGTGTTATAGAATGTGTCCTTGTATCATATCACATAGTGTGTTATAGAATGTGTCCTCGTATCATGTCACATAGTGTGTTATAGAATGTGTCCTCGTATCATATCACATAGTGTGTTATAGAATGTGTCCTCGTATCATATCACATAGTGTGTTATAGAATGTGTCCTCGTATCATATCACATAGTGTGTTATAGAATGTGTCCTCGTATCATATCACATAGTGTGTTATAGAATGTGTCCTCGTATCATATCATATAGCGTGTTATAGAATGTGTCCTCGTATCATATCACATAGTGTGTTATAGAATGTGTCCTCGTATCATATCACATAGTGTGTTATAGAATGTGTCCTCGTATCATATCACATAGTGTGTTATAGAATGTGTCCTCGTATCATATCATATAGCGTGTTATAGAATGTGTCCTCGTGTCATATCATATAGCGTGTTATAGAATGTGTCCTCGTATCATATCACATAGTGTGTTATAGAATGTGTCCTCGTATCATATAATATAGCGTGTTATAGAATGTGTCCTTGTATCATATCATATAGCGTGTTATAGAATGTGTCCTCGTATCATATCATATAGCGTGTTATAGAATGTGTCCTCGTATCATATCACATAGTGTGTTATAGAATGTGTCCTCGTATCATATCACATAGTGTGTTATAGAATGTGTCCTCGTATCATATCACATAGTGTGTTATAGAATGTGTCCTCGTATCATATCACATAGTGTGTTATAGAATGTGTCCTCGTATCATATCACATAGTGTGTTATAGAATGTGTCCTCGTATCATATCACATAGTGTGTTATAGAATGTGTCCTCGTATCATATCACATAGTGTGTTATAGAATGTGTCCTCGTATCATATCACATAGTGTGTTATAGAATGTGTCCTCGTATCATATCACATAGTGTGTTATAGAATGTGTCCTCGTATCATATCACATAGTGTGTTATAGAATGTGTCCTCGTATCATATCACATAGTGTGTTATAGAATGTGTCCTCGTATCATATCACATAGTGTGTTATAGAATGTGTCCTCGTATCATATCACATAGTGTGTTATAGAATGTGTCATTGTATCATATCATATAGCGTGTTATAGAATGTGTCATTGTATCATATCATATAGCGTGTTATAGAATGTGTCCTCGTATCATATCATATAGTGAGTTATAGAATGTGTCCTCGTATCATATAATATAGCGTGTTATAGAATGTGTCCTTGTATCATATCATATAGCATGTTATAGAATGTATCATAGTGTGTTATAGAATGTGTCCTTGTATCATATCACATAGTGTGTTATAGAATGTGTCCTCGTATCATATCACATAGTGTGTTATAGAATGTGTCCTTGTATCATATCATATAGCATGTTATAGAATGTATCATAGTGTGTTATAGGATGTGTCCTCACACATCATAGTGTCCTCACGTTATATATTGTTTCTCCAGTCCCCCACTCCCTCTAAATTGTTAGCTCTGCGAGCAGGCTCTCTACCTCATGTATTAGTTTGTTTAACATAGAATGTGTCACCAGCAGATAAGAACCATTCGGCCCAATTATCTGAATACTTACATTTGTCCCTGGACTTATCGTCTATCTAGGATAGCCTTACTTCACTGTGTTAACTTCTACCATTTCTACTGGTTGTCTATTCATGCATTTATTATGCATGTGTGTATGGTATTATCTGTCTCTGACCCCTTCATGTGTTTCTGGGGATACAGAAGGTTCGGGATTCTGTGCACTGTTGTCCTATTGCCTTCCAATATTGCACTCGTCCCGGCCTCCTGTGTCCCTGGGCCACTCAGCTCCTGTACATGGAGGTCATCTCTAATTTACCTAGAAAGTCACCTCCTAACCTGTCGAGCACCTCACCCATCAAGAACATTGCCTTGTCACCACTTTAGCACCTCACCCATCCAGAACATCGCCTCGTCACCACTCTAGCACCTCACCCATCCAGAACATCGCCTCGTCACCACTCTAGCACCTCACCCATCCAGAACATCGCCTCGTCACCACTCTAGCACCTCACCCATCCAGAACATTGCCTTGTCACCACTCTAGCACCTCACCCATCCAGAACATCACCTCGTCACCACACACACTGTCAGCCGCTGTCACCCGTTTCCCCCTAACTTCTCAAGAAATGATTTCATACATAAGTGATCAATAATGACTTTTCTTCCTGGCCCCCCAATTACCCAAATACCATGACCTTCCCTCACAGGATTCCTTAATGTGTGAAAGCTTGAGGCGTCAGTCTTTATTCCTGGTTTGTGACATTCATTGACTGATGAGTAGGACACTCCTGTACCTCTGTGATGCACAAAGCAAACAGTACAACAGACGACAGGCACTAGAAAATGTCTGAACTTTATGAGAAGTTGTGTGGGTTTGGGTCAGAAGCATGAAGCTGGGTTTGGCTGAGGAATGGGAAGAGCCAAGGAGGTGCAATGTTACACCTAGTAAGGAGAGAGTTCCACAGTCCATTTCCCATTGAATGTGGTTTGGGGGTGAGGGAGCTTGGCTATAGACTTTGACATCTATAAAAGACACTCCGGCATTTCCGCCATGTTGAAATGTGATTGTGTACAGGGCACGAGGGTTGTAACCTGCCCGGGTAATTCCCAGGATATCCCATCCTGGTCTGGTGTAGTATAACTATTCCCATCTCTCTCATCCGTCTGCGCCAGGAGAGTTGTGTCCTAGTGTTATTGTTTGCTGAGGGTCGATTTTTACAAACCCAGGTTGGCATGGAAGCCTGGCACAGTCTGTGGAAATTTCCAGAGATCCTGGTCCAGTTGCCTGGAGCAATAGGGTGGTAAGCTGGGGTCTCCGGAAGGCTTATATGTGGGACAGGGATACTCCCTACACCCTCCCTCCTAGGAGTATCCGTCTGTAAGGTTCAAAGTCCTCTGGAGTTGTATCTGTATAAGAGATAATCAATAATAATCATGCTGAGCAGCAACTTGAGTTTCTAGCCTCGGACTGGCCTTAAATCAAAACCCTGACCCCTACAGACAATAATGAATCCCACATCATTTCCCGCCCCAGATCTGCTCTGAAACACTGATTCAAATGATCAGACTCCAACCTCTCACCATGCATGACCCCTAACCTCTCACCCTAACTCCATCTATAAGTGCGTGACCCCCAACACATTCTGTACCTGTGTAACCTCACTCGGTCTCTCTGTCTGTACCCTCTTGCATGCTTGTGTCAGTTAAGGTGTTTGTCCCAGTTCACACTCACCGTTACACCGGTACTTTAAGTTGGACCAGATGATATTCTCTTGGGAGAAGCAGAAGACCCCCAGTCGTCCCCCTCTCATGGTGGTGTCAATGATAACTCCAGAGTCCGCCACCAAGTCCACTCCTTCATACAGTTTCACCCTGTGTAAGACAGAGAGGTCACGCTGCTTCCCCCCTGTATGACCTAATTCCCTATCAGGGGAGGGGATAGTAATTGGGAAGCACAGCAGGGGGTAAGTGGCGGATCCAGTTCCCAGACTCGGGGCCTCTTCTCTCCTGCACTGATTGTTCTGCCATTTTACATATGAAAAGCCATTCTCTTCCGTCATTGAATGCCTTGCTGGGATGGGGTTGCTGTGGCGATGCCCACCACGACGCAGCCACCAATCTCGCCACTGACATCATCAGCTTAACAAACAAGGGACGGAAAACCAGTGAACACACAGCCCACTGTGCATTTGGTGGGGGATTATTTTAACTCCCGATGGACTGAGCGGTAGCAAAGGACAGAGTCTCCTGTGTCACTGTGTGGGGTAATACGTGGTTTTTGTCTGTCCTCTGGGCCATACATTGGGGCTTACTGATAAAGTGATGTCATTTGCATTGCTTTTAGAGCCCCCATTGTAATATGACATTCCCGTGCTGAGCTGGGGGACATCCCATGTTTAGAACATGTCCGGGTGTTCCAGCACTGGCAGCTCCTTGCTTGCGGTACCCACCTGATGTAGCCCACCTGGGGCCGGTGCATTAGCTGCCATCGGTACGAGGTCTTGTCCTTCCAGCCCACGTTCCGTGGGTCCTTCCACAGCAGCCGCACTTGGTCCTCAGTATGTCCAGTGTTCCACAGAGCATTGCGCAGCTGCTCCCCGGGGCCAGTCTTGGACTTTACAGCCTTAGTACAAGAGAAGGAAGGAAATCTCTAAATTCTCAATCTCTCATTCCCCTTCATGATCTGATATTATCTAATGTGCCAAGTGATTATATAATGGTGGCCCAGAGCGGGGGGAGGGTTCCGGTCTGTGATTGGGACGATGTAATGGACCTAGAGGAGGGTTCTGAGCTCTGAGGAATGTAAAGGATCTAGAACAGCTGTGAGGAATGTAATGGATCTAGAGGAGGGTTCTGAGCTCTGAGGAATGTAATGGATCTAGAGGAGGGTTCTGAGCTGTGAGGAATGTAATGGATCTAGAGGAGGGTTCCGGGCTGTGAGGAATGTAATGGATCTAGAGGAGGGTTCTGGGCTGTGAGGAATGTAATGGATCTAGAGGAGGGTTCTGAGCTCTGAGGAATGTAAAGGATCTAGAACAGCTGTGAGGAATGTAATGGATCTAGAGGAGGGTTCTGAGCTCTGAGGAATGTAATGGATCTAGAGGAAGGTTCTGGGCTGTGAGGAATGTAGTGGATCTAGAGGAGGGTTCCGGGCTGTGAGGAATGTAATGGATCTAGAGGAGGGTTCTGGGCTGTGAGGAATGTAATGGATCTAGAGGAGGGTTCCGGGCTGTGAGGAATGTAATGGATCTAGAGGAAGGTTCCGGGCTGTGAGGAATGTAATGGATCTAGAGGAGGGTTCCGGGCTGTGAGGAATGTAATGGATCTAGAGGAGGGTTCTGAGCTCTGAGGAATGTAATGGATCTAGAACAGCTGTGAGGAATGTAATGGATCTAGAGGAGGGTTCTGAGCTCTGAGGAATGTAATGGATCTAGAGGAAGGTTCTGGGCTGTGAGGAATGTAGTGGATCTAGAGGAGGGTTCCGGGCTGTGAGGAATGTAATGGATCTAGAGGAGGGTTCCGGGCTGTGAGGAATGTAATGGATCTAGAGGAGGGTTCCGGGCTGTGAGGAATGTAATGGATCTAGAGGAGGGTTCCGGGCTGTGAGGAATGTAATGGATCTAGAGGAGGGTTCCGGGCTGTGAGGAATGTAATGGATCTAGAGGAGGGTTCTGGGCTGTGAGGAATGTAATGGATCTAGAACAGCTGTGAGGAATGTAATGGATCTAGAGGAGGGTTCCGGGCTGTGAGGAATGTAATGGATCTAGAGGAAGGTTCTGGGCTGTGAGGAATGTAGTGGATCTAGAGGAGGGTTCTGGGCTGTGAGGAATGTAATGGATCTAGAGGAGGGTTCCGGGCTGTGAGGAATGTAATGGATCTAGAGGAAGGTTCTGGGCTGTGAGGAATGTAATGGATCTAGAGGAAGGTTCCGGGCTGTGAGGAATGTAATGGATCTAGAGGAAGGTTCCGGGCTGTGAGGAATGTAATGGATCTAGAGGAAGGTTCCGGGCTGTGAGGAATGTAATGGATCTAGAGGAAGGTTCCGGGCTGTGAGGAATGTAATGGATCTAGAGGAAGGTTCCGGGCTGTGAGGAATGTAGTGGATCTAGAGGAGGGTTCCGGGCTGTGAGGAATGTAGTGGATCTAGAGGAAGGTTCCGGGCTGTGAGGAATGTAGTGGATCTAGAGGAGGGTTCCGGGCTGTGAGGAATGTAATGGATCTAGAGGAGGGTTCCGGGCTGTGAGGAATGTAATGGATCTAGAGGAGGGTTCCGGGCTGTGAGGAATGTAATGGATCTAGAGGAGGGTTCTGAGCTCTGAGGAATGTAATGGATCTAGAGGAGGGTTCTGAGCTCTGAGGAATGTAATGGATCTAGAGGAAGGTTCCGGGCTGTGAGGAATGTAATGGATCTAGAGGAGGGTTCTGGGCTGTGAGGAATGTAATGGATCTAGAGGAGGGTTCCGGGCTGTGAGGAATGTAATGGATCTAGAGGAGGGTTCTGGGCTCTGAGGAATGTAATGGATCTAGAACAGCTGTGAGGAATGTAATGGATCTAGAGGAAGGTTCCGGGCTGTGAGGAATGTAATGGATCTAGAACAGCTGTGAGGAATGTAATGGATCTAGAGGAGGGTTCTGGGCTGTGAGGAATGTAAAGGATCTAGAGGAGGGTTCTGGGCTGTGAGGAATGTAAAGGATCTAGAGGAGGGTTCCGGGCTGTGAGGAATGTAAAGGATCTAGAGGAGGGTTCTGGGCTGTGAGGAATGTAATGGATCTAGAGGAGGGTTCTGAGCTCTGAGGAATGTAATGGATCTAGAACAGCTGTGAGGAATGTAATGGATCTAGAGGAAGGTTCCGGGCTGTGAGGAATGTAATGGATCTAGAACAGCTGTGAGGAATGTAATGGATCTAGAGGAGGGTTCTGGGCTGTGAGGAATGTAAAGGATCTAGAGGAGGGTTCCGGGCTGTGAGGAATGTAATGGATCTAGAGGAGGGTTCTGGGCTGTGAGGAATGTAAAGGATCTAGAACAGCTGTGAGGAATGTAATGGATCTAGAGGAGGGTTCTGAGCTCTGAGGAATGTAATGGATCTAGAGGAAGGTTCCGGGCTGTGAGGAATGTAATGGATCTAGAGGAGGGTTCCGGGCTGTGAGGAATGTAATGGATCTAGAGGAGGGTTCCGGGCTGTGAGGAATGTAAAGGATCTAGAGGAGGGTTCTGAGCTCTGAGGAATGTAATGGATCTAGAACAGCTGTGAGGAATGTAATGGATCTAGAGGAGGGTTCTGGGCTGTGAGGAATGTAAAGGATCTAGAACAGCTGTGAGGAATGTAATGGATCTAGAGGAGGGTTCTGAGCTCTGAGGAATGTAATGGATCTAGAGGAAGGTTCCGGGTTGTGAGGAATGTAATGGATCTAGAGGAGGGTTCCGGGCTGTGAGGAATGTAATGGATCTAGAGGAGGGTTCCGGGCTGTGAGGAATGTAATGGATCTAGAACAGCTGTGAGGAATGTAATGGATCTAGAGGAAGGTTCCGGGCTGTGAGGAATGTAATGGATCTAGAGGAGGGTTCCGGGCTGTGAGGAATGTAGTGGATCTAGAGGAGGGTTCCGGGCTGTGAGGAATGTAGTGGATCTAGAGGAAGGTTCCGGGCTGTGAGGAATGCAATGGATCTAGAGGAGGGTTCTGGGCTGTGAGGAATGTAGTGGATCTAGAGGAGGGTTCCGGGCTCTAGAGGAGGGTTCTGGGCTGTGAGGAATGTAATGGATCTGGAGGAGGGTTCTGGGCTGTGAGGAATGTAATGGATCTAGAGGAGGGTTCCGGGCTCTAGAGGAGGGTTCTGGGCTGTGAGGAATGTAATGGATCTGGAGGAGGGTTCTGGGCTGTGAGGAATGTAATGGATCTAGAGGAGGGTTCTGGGCTGTGAGGAATGTAGTGGATCTAGAGGAAGGTTCCGGGCTGTGAGGAATGTAGTGGATCTAGAGGAAGGTTCTGGGCTGTGAGGAATGTAATGGATCTGGAGGAGGGTTCTGGGCTGTGAGGAATGTAGTGGATCTAGAGGAGGGTTCCGGGCTGTGAGGAATGTAGTGGATCTAGAGGAGGGTTCTGGGCTGTGAGGAATGTAGTGGATCTAGAGGAGGGTTCCGGGCTGTGAGGAATGTAGTGGATCTAGAGGAAGGTTCCGGGCTGTGAGGAATGTAATGGATCTGGAGGAGGGTTCTGGGCTGTGAGGAATGTAATGGATCTAGAGGAAGGTTCCGGGCTGTGAGGAATGTAATGGATCTAGAGGAGGGTTCTGGGCTGTGAGGAATGTAATGGATCTAGAGGAGGGTTCTGGGCTGTGAGGAATGTAATGGATCTAGAGGAGGGTTCTGGGCTGTGAGGAATGTAATGGATCTAGAGGAGGGTTCTGGGCTGTGAGGAATGTAATGGATCTAGAGAAAGGTTCCGGGCTGTGAGGAATGTAATGGATCTAGAGGAGGGTTCTGGGCTGTGAGGAATGTAGTGGATCTAGAGGAGGGTTCCGGGCTGTGAGGAATGTAGTGGATCTAGAGGAGGGTTCCGGGCTGTGAGGAATGTAATGGATCTGGAGGAGGGTTCCGGGCTCTAGAGGAGGGTTCCGGGCTGTGAGGAATGTAGTGGAGCGGGATTTAGAGGGTGGTAGGAGTTGCTCACCTTTAGCTGAAGGCCTGGCTCAGCCACGGCTTTGAAAGGTGTGGCCTGCCAGTACATCTGCTCTGTCTGCTTCCACATGACCACGTAAAAGCTGGCACTGTCCTGGTAACTGAAAATGAAGCCAGCGTAGTCATCATCTGTCACTGTATTAACGTGAAACGTTCCCTCAAAATCGACACCATTAAAGGCTGTGTAACCTGAAGGAGAGGGTGAGAGGGCATCTAAATGGATTAGAGGATGGGAGGAAAACCCTGTGCGTTAAGGGAAGGGATAGAGCCAGGTGGCTGGACTTACCAACGGCCAGACCAGGGTCACTGTTCATTGTCTGCACAATCTCCATCCCCTGGGGCAGAGAGCAACACGTCAATATTGTACAAATAACCCTGGGTTTTACCTCTCAACGAATGGGAGCAGGGAGGAGAGGGGAGATTAGAGGTTACTGAGGATCAGCCTGGTGCAGGGAGGAGAGGGGAGATTAGAGGTTACTGAGGATCAGCCTGGTGCAGGGAGGAGAGGGGAGATTAGAGGTTACTGAGGAGCAGCCTGGTGCAGGGAGGAGGGGGGAGATTAGAGGTTACTGAGGATCAGCCTGGTGCAGGGAGGAGAGGGGAGATTAGAGGTTACTGAGGATCAGCCTGGTGCAGGGAGGAGGGGGGAGATTAGAGGTTACTGGGGAGCAGCCTGGTGCAGGGAGGAGGGGGGAGATTAGAGGTTACTGAGGAGCAGCCTGGTGCAGGGAGGAGGGGGGAGATTAGAGGTTACTGAGGATCAGCCTGGTGCAGGGAGGAGGGGGGAGATTAGAGGTTACTGAGGAGCAGCCTGGTGCAGGGAGGAGGGGGGAGATTAGAGGTTACTGAGGATCAGCCTGGTGCAGGGAGGAGGGGGGAGATTAGAGGTTACCGGGGAGCAGCCTGGTGCAGGGAGGAGAGGGGAGATTAGAGGTTACTGAGGAGCAGCCTGGTGCAGGGAGGAGGGGGGAGATTAGAGGTTACTGAGGATCAGCCTGGTGCAGGGAGGAGAGGGGAGATTAGAGGTTACCGGGGAGCAGCCTGGTGCAGGGAGGAGAGGGGAGATTAGAGGTTACTGAGGAGCAGCCTGGTGCAGGGAGGAGAGGGGAGATTAGAGGTTACTGAGGAGCAGCCTGGTGCAGGGAGGAGAGGGGAGATTAGAGGTTACTGAGGAGCAGCCTGGTGCAAGGAGGAGGGGGGAGATTAGAGGTTACTGAGGAGCAGCCTGGTGCAGGGAGGAGGGGGGAGATTAGAGGTTACTGAGGATCAGCCTGGTGCAGGGAGGAGGGGGGAGATTAGAGGTTGCTGGGGAGCAGCCTGGTGCAAGGAGGAGGGAGGAGATTAGAGGTTACTGAGGATCAGCCTGGTGCAGGGAGGAGGGGGGAGATTAGAGGTTACTGAGGATCAGCCTGGTTCAGGGAGGAGGGGGGAGATTAGAGGTTACCGGGGAGCAGCCTGGCACGGGGAGGAGGGGGGGGATTAGAGGTTACCGGGGAGCAGCCTGGTGCAGGGAGGAGGGGGGGGGGATTAGAGGTTACCGGGGAGCAGCCTGGTGCAGGGAGGAGGGGGGGGGGGATTAGAGGTTGCTGGGGAGCAGCCTGGCGCAGGGAGGAGATTAGAGGTTACTGGGGAGAAGCCTGGCGCAGGGAGGAGAGGGGAGATTAGAGGTTACTGGGGAGCAGCCTGGTGCAGGGAGGAGAGGGGAGATTAGAGGTTACTGAGGAGCAGCATGGCGCAGGGAGGAGGGGGGAGATTAGAGGTTACCGGGGAGCAGCCTGGCGCAGGGAGGAGAGGGGAGATTAGAGGTTACTGAGGATCAGCCTGGTGCAGGGAGGAGGGGGGAGATTAGAGGTTACTGAGGATCAGCCTGGTGCAGGGAGGAGGGGGGAGATTAGAGGTTACTGGGGAGCAGCCTAGCAGGGGGAGGAGGGGGGAGATTAGAGGTTGCTGGGGAGCAGCCTGGTGCAGGGAGGAGGGGGGAGATTAGAGGTTACTGAGGAGCAGCCTGGTGCAGGGAGGAGGGGGGAGATTAGAGGTTACTGAGGATCAGCCTGGTGCAGGGAGGAGGGGGGAGATTAGAGGTTACTGGGGAGCAGCCTAGCAGGGGGAGGAGGGGGGAGATTAGAGGTTGCTGGGGAGCAGCCTGGTGCAGGGAGGAGGGGGGAGATTAGAGGTTACTGGGGAGTAGCCTGGCAAGGGGAGGAGGGGGGAGATTAGAGGTTGCTGGGGAGCAGCCTGGCGCAGGGAGGAGAGGGGAGATTAGAGGTTACTGAGGAGCAGCCTGGTGCAGGGAGGAGGGGGGAGATTAGAGGTTACTGAGGAGCAGCCTGGTGCAGGGAGGAGGGGGGAGATTAGAGGTTACTGAGGAGCAGCCTGGTGCAGGGAGGAGGGGGGAGATTAGAGGTTACCGGGGAGCAGCCTGGTGCAGGGAGGAGGGGGGAGATTGGAGGTTACCGGGGAGTAGCCTGGCACGGGGAGGAGGGGGGAGATTAGAGGTTGCTGGGGAGCAGCCTGGCGCAGGGAGGAGAGGGGAGATTAGAGGTTACTGGGGAGCAACCTGGCGCAGGGAGGAGAGGGGAGATTAGAGGTTGCTGGGGAGCAGCATGGCACAGGGAGGAGGGGGGAGATTAGAGGTTACCGGGGAGCAGCATGGCGCAGGGAGGAGAGGGGAGATTAGAGGTTGCTGGGGAGCAGCCTGGCGCAAGGAGGAGAGGGGAGATTAGAGCTTACCGGGGAGCAGCATGGCGCAGGGAGGAGGGGGGAGATTAGAGGTTGCTGGGGAGCAGCATTGCGCAGGGAGGAGGGGGGAGATTAGAGGTTACCGGGGAGGTAATTAGCTGAATATGGGGTAATATGATGCTGATTAGTCCAGATTGTTGGCAGATGGGCCACATGGTAAGTGCTATGTGTGGGTGACTATAGGAAAGTTACTTACCCTACGCCATGCACTATACCCCAGGGGCAGTTGTGTTAAGGGTACCTGGTTGAGAACGACCCAGTTGGGGTCTATTTGAGCGTCTCCCTCAGGATCCAGTATAACAGTCTGATAAGCCCGGAAGTCGGTCAGCGTGACCTCAGAGCTCTCAGGACAGACATCCAGTGGGTCGATCACTGTGTCGTTATCAAAGTCTTCCTCGCACACGTCTCCAATGCCGTCTCCTGCCAGGACACAGCGTTACACAGGAGTCACAGCTGTGGGTGGACTCTGCATGGGCAGCGATGGGTCACTCACCGTCCGTGTCTTTCTGGTTGGGGTTGTGGATCAGCCGGCAGTTGTCCGGCCCGGGAGGCTGGTAATCAGGAATCCCATCATTGTCATCGTCCTGGTCGCACTCATCTCCCATCCCATCATTATCCGAGTCCAGCTGGGAGCTGTTGGGGATGTCGGGACAGTTGTCTTTGGTGTCTTGATGGCCGTCTCCATCTCTGAGTGATAAATGGATTGTAAGCTCTTGAGAACAGACGTCTTCTCATCCCCCCTCCCCCGCTCATGTTATTTACCTGTCTAGGTTGGTATCGCACATATCTCCCACCAGGTCACTGTCTGCGTCAGTCTGTAGGAGAGAGATGGGTCAGTTAATTTGGGGTGCTGTATTTTCGGGGTACTCTGCACACTCCTGGCTTACCTGAGTGGGATTACTGGTCTCTGGGCAGCTGTCACATGCGTCTCCAACCCCATCCATATCCCGGTCAGTCTGCAGTGGGTTTGGCACTTTAGGGCAGTTATCCAGCATGTTCGGGATTCCTGTTGACAATATGTAATGCACGCACACTAAACGTAAACTGTACGTCTTTAACTGGTCTTTGCTTATTGCATGGACCACCCCCTACATGCATACAGAGACATACTAAACACCCACATGTACACACGGAATGCCACACACACACACACACACACACACACACAGAGTACACACACCCACATGTACACACGGAATGCCACACACACACACACACACACAGAGTACACACACCCACATGTACACACGGAATGCCACACACACACACACACAGAGTACACACACCCACATGTACACACGGAATGCCACACACACACACACACACACACAGAGTACACACACCCACATGTACACACGGAATGCCACACACACACAGAGTACACACACCCACATGTACACACGGAATGCCACACACACACACACATAGAGTACACACACCCACATGTACACACGGAATGCCACACACACACACACACACAGAGTACACACACCCACATGTACACACGGAATGCAACACACACACACACAGAGTACACACACCCACATGTACACACGGAATGCCACACACACACACACACAGAGTACACACACCCACATGTACACACGGAATGCCACACACACACACACAGAGTACACACACCCACATGTACACACGGAATGCCTCACACAGACACATAGAGTACACACACACACATGTACACACGGAATGCCACACACACACACACACACAGAGTACACACACCCACATGTACACACGGAATGCCTCACACAGACACATAGAGTACACACACACACATGTACACACGGAATGCCACACACACACAGAGTACACACACCCACATGTACACACGGAATGCCACACACACACACACAGAGTACACACACCCACATGTACACACAGAATGCAACACACACACACACAGAGTACACACACCCACATGTACACACGGAATGCCACACACACACACACCCACATGTACACACTTACACATACACACCAGAGTTCATACACACACACAGTACATACACACACCCAGAGTGCAATACACACACATATATATACACATGACATGTCATTGTGTCACAGTGTACAGCTCTCACCGTCACCGTCTATGTCATTGTCGCAGGCGTCTCCCTCCCCATTGGCGTCCGTGTCTTTCTGGTCGTTGTTTGGCACGTTGGGACAATTATCACAGGAGTCGCCATACGAATCGGTGTCAGAGTTTTGTTGATCCTTGTTTGGGACCAGCCTGCAGTTATCCTGTGATGGAGCAAGGGGGGGCTGTTTAATAAACATGGAGCAGTCACCGTGGAAACCAATAGAATGTCCCTGCTGATTGATCCACTTTTATAAATCGCCATGGAAACTAATGGAATGTCCCTGCAGATTGATCTACTTTTATAAATCACCATGGAAACCAATAGAATGTCCCTGCAGATTGATCTACTTTTATAAATCACCATGGAAACCAATAGAATGTCCCTGCAGATTGATCCACTTTATAAATCACCATGGAAACCAATAGAATGTCCCTGCAGATTGATCCACTTTTATAAATCACTAGGGAACTGGGCAAGAAAGTGGCAAATGAGGTTTAATATAGACAAATGTAAAGTTATGCCTTATGGGAAAAATAATAACAAAGCAACATATACGTTAAATGGTATTTCCCTGGGAAAACTACTAACGAAAAGGATTTAGGAATCATTGTAGATAACAAACTTGGCAACAGTGCCCAATGCCAGTCAGCAGCTGCAAGGGCCAATAAGATATTGGGATGTATAAAACGAGGTATAGATTCACGGGAGGAGGATATCATCTTGCCTCTTTACAAATCAATGGTAAGACCTCACCTTGAATATGCAGTACAGTTCTGGGCACCAGTCCTTAAAAAGGATATTAAGGAACTAGAAAAAGTGCAAAGGAGAGCTACAAAATTAATAAGGGGTTTGGAGGATCTTAGTTATGAAGAGAGACTTAAAAAATTGCATTTATTTACTTTAAAAAAAAAGGCGTCTTATGATAACATTATATAAATATTTGCAGGGCCAATATAAAGAGCTCTCCAGTGACCTGTTCACTAACAGAAAGGTACAAAGAACAAGAGGTCACCCCCTGAGACTGGAAGAGCAAAGATTTCATAGACAGCAAAGGAAGGGATTCTTTACGGTTAGGACAATAAAGTTATGGAACTCACTGCCAAGAGAGGTAGTGCTATCTGGATGTTTTTTTAGAAAAGCAGAACATACAGGGCTATTAATAATAGAATGAGCATTAATAATAGAGCTTTTTGATCCAAGGAGAAATCTGATTGCCCTTTTGGAGTCAAGAAGGAATTTTTTCCCCCCTAGGAGGCAACATTCGAAATAGCTTCCTTAGGGTTTTTTTTTGCCTTCTTTTGGATCAAAACGCTGAAATGATAGGTAGAAGGGTTGAACTTGATGGACTTGTGTCTTTTTTCAACCTAAATTACTATGTTACCATGGAAACCAATGGCACATTCCTGCTGATTGATTCACTTTTATAAATCACCATGGAAACTAATGGAATGTCCCTGCTGATTGATCCACTTTTATGAATCACCATGGAAACCAATAGAATGTCCCTGTTGATTGATCCACTTTTATGAATCACCATGGAAACTAATGGAATGTCCCTGCTGATTGATCCACTTTTATGAATCACCATGGAAACCAATAGAATGTCCCTGTTGATTGATCCACTTTTATGAATCACCATGGAAACTAATGGAATGTCACTGTTGATTGATCCACTTTTATAAATCACCATGGAAACTAATGGAATGTCCCTGCTGATTGATCCACTTTTATGAATCACCATGGAAACCAATAGAATGTCCCTGTTGATTGATCCACTTTTATGAATCACCATGGAAACTAATGGAATGTCACTGCTGATTGCTTCCCTTTTACAACTTTGTCCAGAACTGACCTGTAACTCCTGATGAGTCTAATTTGCTCCAAGATGTAACTCTACCTGCAAGTTACATATGTCCTGTTTCCGTCATGAGCGCTGCGTCACGGAGTATGAGCACTGTGCTGAGGACCCGTATTAGTATATAAATAAGTCACCTGACCTCCAGCAATGCTCTGGGCAGGAAGGGGAGGCAGTATAAGCATGGGGGGCTCCTGACCCCGGGTCAGTCTAAGGAGAGTGTCACCTCCACGTTCTTGATGCCGTCCCCATCTGCATCTTCGTCACACTGGTCTCCAATCCCATCGTTATCTGCATCTTCCTGGCCTGAATTGGGGGTCAGTCGGCAGTTATCCTGTAACAAAGGGCAAGCTGGCTGAACAGGGGGAAGGTGAGATGGCAAAGTGTGGAGAGGGCGAGCTGGCAGAACAGGGTGATGGTGAGATGGCAAAGTGTGGAGAGCGCGAGCTGGCAGAACAGGGTGATGGTGAGATGGCAAAGTGTGGAGAGGGCGAGCTGGCAGAACAGGGTGATGGTGAGATGGCAAAGTGTGGAAAGGGCGAGCTGGCAGAACAGGGTGATGGTGAGATGGCAAAGTGTGGAGAGGGCGAGCTGGCAGAACAGGGTGATGGTGAGATGGCAAAGTGTGGAGAGGGCGAGCTGGCAGAACAGGGTGATGGTGAGATGGCAAAGTGTGGAGAGGGCGAGCTGGCAGAACAGGGTAATGGTGAGATGGCAAAGTGTGGAGAGGGCGAGCTGGCAGAACAGGGTGATGGTGAGATGGCAAAGTGTGGAGAGGGCGAGCTGGCAGAACAGGGGCATGGTGAGATGGCAAAGTGTGGAGAGGGCGAGCTGGCAGAACAGGGTGATGGTGAGATGGCAAAGTGTGGAGAGGGCGAGCTGGCAGAACAGGGTGATGGTGAGATGGCAAAGTGTGGAGAGGGCGAGCTGGCAGAACAGGGTGATGGTGAGATGGCAAAGTGTGGAGAGGGTGAGATGGCAAAGCGTGGAGAGGGCGAGCTGGCTGAACAGGGTGATGGTGAGATGGCAAAGCGTGGAGAGGGTGAGATGGCTGAACAGGGAAAGGTGAGATGGCAAGGCGTGGAGAGGGCGAGCTGGCTGAACAGGGTGATGGTGAGAGGGTGAGATGACAAAGCGTGGAGAGGGCGAGCTGGCGCAGCAGTGGGAGATCGAGCCAGAGGGGTGTGATGAGAGGGTGAGCTGGTGGGGCATTGGCACATTCAGTACTCACTTGTCGGCAGTGCTTGGCATTGTCTATACACGGCATTGGTTCATCTGGGTATCCGTCGATATCAGTGTCTCTGCCGCAGGTGTAGCCATTCCCTGCCCAGCCCACGTTGCACTACAGAGAGAAGACATCAGGGTTAGTGAAACGTGATGGGAAGCAGCGTTGTGCTAACGTGTAATGTGCTTACCGCACACGTGACATCCCCGTTCCTCTCAAACACGCAGTGTGCGTTCACATGGCAGGGGTTGAAGGCAGGACTGACGCAGGACCTTTTGTGAGCACAGCCCACCGTCTGATTCCCCACAAATCCAGCCTTACAGGGGCCACATCTGTAGGAGCCCTAGAGGAAACCAGAAAGGGGAAAGAAGGGGAGTGGACAGTAACTTAGTATGAGTGTGGTTAAGGCGAGTGGACACTTACTGCAGTGTGAGTGTGGGGAATGTGAGTAGACACTTACCACGGTGTTAGTGCAGAGTGAGTTGGCAGCGCAGCCCCCGTTGTTCCCGTCATTACATTCATCGATGTCGGAGCAAACCTGACACACATCAAAACATTTATAACACTGTGCCCTTTCACCCAGCCTAGAACCCCCTCACTGTGCCCTCTGTCCCAGCCTAGAACCCCCTCACTGTGCCCTCTGTCCCAGCCTAGAACCCCCTCACTGTGCCCTCTGTCCCAGCCTAGAACCCCCTCACTGTGCCCTTTCACCCAGCCTAGAACCCCCTCATTGTGCCCTCTGTCCCAGCCTAGAATCCCCTCACTGTGCCCTCTGTCCCAGCCTAGAACCCCCTCACTGTGCCCTCTGTCCCAGCCTAGAACCCCCTCACTGTGCCCTCTGTCCCAGCCTAGAACCCCCTCACTGTGCCCTTTTACCCAGCCTAGAACCCCCTCATTGTGCCCTCTGTCCCAGCCTAGAACCCCCTCACCGTGCCCTCTGTCCCAGCCTAGAACCCCCTCACTGTGCCCTCTGTCCCAGCCTAGAACCCCCTCACTGTGCTCTCTCTCCCAGCTGCGAACCCCCTCACTGTGCCCTTTCTCCTAGCCTAGAACCCCCTCACTGTGCCCTCTCTCCCAGCCTAGAACCCCCTCACTGTGCTCTCTCTCCCAGCTGCGAACCCCCTCACTGTGCCCTTTCTCCTAGCCTAGAACCCCCTCACTGTGCCCTTTCTCCTAGCCTAGAACCCCCTCACTGTGCCCTCTGTCCCAGCCCCGAACACCCTCACTGTGCCCTTTCTCCTAGCCTAGAACCCCCTCACTGTGCTCTCTCTCCCAGCCTAGAACCCCCTCACTGTGCCCTCTCTCCCAGCCTAGAACCCCCTCACTGTGCTCTCTCTCCCAGCCTAGAACCCCCTCACTGTGCTCTCTCTCCCAGCCTAGAACCCCCTCACTGTGCCCTCTCTCCCAGCCTAGAACCCCCTCACTGTGCTCTCTCTCTCCCAGCCTAGAACCCCCTCACTGTGCCCTCTCTCCCAGCCCCGAACCCCCTCATTGTGCTCTCTCTCCCAGCCTAGAACCCCCTCACTGTGCTCTCTCTCCCAGCCTAGAACCCCCTCACTGTGCTCTCTCTCCCAGCCTAGAACCCCCTCACTGTGCTCTCTCTCCCAGCCTAGAACCCCCTCACTGTGCTCTCTCTCCCAGCCCCGAACCCCCTCATTGTGCTCTCTCCCAGCCGCGAACCCCCTCACTGTGCCCCCTCTCCCAGCCTAGAACCCCCCTCACTGTGCCCCCTCTCCCAGCCTAGAACCCCCCTCACTGTGCCCTCTCTCCCAGCCTCGCTCCCCCTCACTGTGCCCTCTCTCCCAGCCCCGAACCCCCTCACTGTGCTCTCTCCCAGCCCCGAACCCCCTCATTGTGCTCTCTCCCAGCCTAGAACCCCCCTCACTGTGCCCTCTCTCCCAGCCCCGAACCCCCTCATTGTGCTCTCTCTCCCAGCCTCGCTCCCCCTCACTGTGCCCTCTCTCCCAGCCCCGAACCCCCTCATTGTGCTCTCTCCCAGCCTAGAACCCCCCTCACTGTGCCCTCTCTCCCAGCCCCGAACCCCCTCATTGTGCTCTCTCTCCCAGCCTCGCTCCCCCTCACTGTGCCCTCTCTCACAGCCTAGAAGCCCCTCACTGTGCCCTCTCTCCCAGCCTAGAAGCCCCTCGCTGTGCCCTCTCTCCCAGCCTAGAAGCCCCTCGCTGTGCTCTCTCTCCCAGCCTCGCTCCCCCTCACTGTGCTCTCTCTCACAGCCTAGAAGCCCCTCACTGTGCCCTCTCTCCCAGCCCCGAACCCCTCACTGTGCCCTCTGTCCCAGCCCCGAACCCCTCACTGTGCTCTCTCTCCCAGCCTAGAAGCCCCTCACTGTGCTCTCTCTCCCAGCCTAGAAGCCCCTCACTGTGCTCTCTCTCCCAGCCCCGAACCCCTCACTGTGCCCTCTGTCCCAGCCCCGAACCCCTCACTGTGCTCTCTCTCCCAGCCTAGAAGCCCCTCGCTGTGCCCTCTCTCCCAGCCTAGAAGCCCCTCACTGTGCCCTCTCTCACAGCCTAGAAGCCCCTCACTGTGCCGTCTCTCCCAGCCTAGAAGCCCCTCACTGTGCTCTCTCTCCCAGCCTAGAAGCCCCTCACTGTGCCCTCTCTCCCAGCCTAGAAGCCCCTCACTGTGTACCATTTCCTTTTTATGCCTACACTGTACCATCACAGACTAACCCCAGCCTGTCCCATTATCCAGGACTCACTCACCTGCTTGCTGGCTTTAGCATAGTCCACTCCCACCCCTGACACTGTGTTACCCTTGTACCCCCGGGGGCACACGTCACAACGAAAGCCAGGTGATGTGTTGATGCATTTGGATCCAGTAAAGCAAGGCTTTGCATGAGCACACTGTGTAAGAGAGAGGGAAGGTATTTACCAGGTCTTCATCCTGTACTCTGAACCTTGGAATGATACCCCCAACTGCCCTAACGTCACCCGGCCACCGGCAAACTGCCCTAACCTCACCTGGCCACTGGCAAACTGCCCTAACCTCACCCGGCCACCGGCAAACTGCCCTAACCTCACCCTGCCACCGGCAAACTGCCCTAACGTCACCCGGCCACCGGCAAACTGCCCTAACCTCACCCGGCCACCGTCAAACTGCCCTAACCTCACCCGGCCACCGGCAAACTGCCCTAACCTCACCCGGCCACCGGCAAACTGCCCTAACCTCACCCGGCCACCGGCAAACTGCCCTAACCTCACCCGGCCACCGGCAAACTTCCCCAACCTTACCCGGCCACCGGCAAACTTCCCCAACCTTACCCGGCCACCGGCAAACTGCCCTAACCTCACCCGGCCACCAGCAAACTTCCCCAACCTTACCCGGCCACCGGCAAACTTCCCCAACCTTACCCGGCCACCGGCAAACTTCCCCAACCTTACCCAGCCACCGGCAAACTTCCCTAACCTTACCCGGCCACCGGCAAACTTCCCTAACCTTACCCAGCCACCGGCAAACTGCCCCAACCTTACCAAGCCACCGGCTAACTTCCCTAACCTTACCCAGCCACCGGCAAACTTCCCCAACCTTACCCAGCCACCGGCAAACTTCCCCAACCGTACCCAGCCACCGGCAAACTTCCCCAACCGTACCCAGCCACCGGCAAACTTCCCCAACCTTACCCAGCCACCGGCTAACTTTCCTAACCTTACCCAGCCACTGGCAAACTGCCCCAACCTTACCCAGCCACCGGCAAACTGCCCCAACTTTACCCAGCCACCGGCTAACTTCCCTAACCTTACCCAGCCACCGGCAAACTTTCCTAACCTTACCCAGGCACCGGCTAACTTTCCTAACCTTACCCAGCCACCGGCTATCTTCCCTAACCTTACCCAGCCACCGGCAAACTTCCCTAACCTTACCCAGCCACCTGCAAACTTCCCCAACCTTACCCAGCCACCAGCTAACTTTCCTAACCTTACCCAGCCACCGGCAAACTGCCCCAACCTTACCCAGCCACCGGCAAACTGCCCCAACTTTACCCAGCCACCGGCTAACTTCCCTAACCTTACCCAGCCACCGGCAAACTTTCCTAACCTTACCCAGGCACCGGCTAACTTTCCTAACCTTACCCAGCCACCGGCTATCTTCCCTAACCTTACCCAGCCACCGGCAAACTTCCCTAACCTTACCCAGCCACCTGCAAACTTCCCCAACCTTACCCAGCCACCAGCTAACTTTCCTAACCTTACCCAGCCACCGGCAAACTGCCCCAACCTTACCCAGCCACCGGCAAACTTCCCCAACCTTACCCAGCCACCGGCTAACTTCCCTAACCTTACCCAGCCACCGGCAAACTTTCCTAACCTTACCCAGCCACCGGCAAACTTCCCCAACCTTACCCAGCCACCGGCAAAATGTCCTAACCTCACCGCCCCCAACGCCCCTACCCTCGCCCAGCCACAGCCAACTAACCGAACCAGCTCTCACCTCATCAATGTCTGCGCAGTGGGAACCATTCCCGTGGGATCCGGTTGGGCAGGGTCCACAGCGATACCCAGGGAATTCATATGTGTCCATACAATCCACGCCTTTAAAGCAGGGGCTAGGGTTACAGCGAGAGCGCTGCTCATGGTAACCTGGACAGTGAGAGACACCACAGACCCTACTCAATAAGGACAGCTCCCTTCGGTCTGTCACCCTGCAGTGGGAGGGGCAGACCCTGTGTGCCATAGCTCCCTTCTGTCTGTCACCCTGCAATGGGAGGAGCATACTCTGTGTGCCATAGCTCCCTTCTGTCTGTCACCCTGCAATGGGAGGGGCAGACTCCATGTAACATAGCTCCCTTCGGTCTGTCACCCTGCAGTGGGAGGGGCAGACCCTGTGTGCCATAGCTCCCTTCTGTCTGTCACCCTGCAATGGGAGGGGCAGACTCCATGTAACATAGCTCCCTTCGGTCTGTCACCCTGCAGTGGGAGGAGCAGACTCCATGTAACATAGCTCCCTTCTGTCTGTCACCCTGCAGTGGGAGGGGCAGACCCTGTGTGCCATAGCTCCCTTCTGTCTGTTACCCTGCAATGGGAGGAGCATACTCTGTGTGCCATAGCTCCCTTCTGTCTGTCACCCTGCAGTGGGAGGGGCAGACCCTGTGTGCCATAGCTCCCTTCTGTCTGTCACCCTGCAATGGGAGGGGCAGACTCCATGTAACATAGCTCCCTTCTGTCTGTCACCCTGCAATGGGAGGGGCAGACTCCATGTAACATAGCTCCCTTCTGTCTGTCACCCTGCAATGGGAGGGGCAGACTCCATGTAACATAGCTCCCTTCTGTCTGTCACCCTGCAATGGGAGGAGCAGACTCCATGTAACATAGCTCCCTTCTGTCTGTCACCCTGCAGTGGGAGGAGCAGACTCCATGTCCCATAGCTCCCTTCTGTCTGTCACCCTGCAGAGGGAGGGGCAGACTCCATGTAACCCAGCTCCCTTCTGTCTGTCACCCTGCAATGGGAGGAGCAGACTCCATGTAACATAGCTCCCTTCTGTCTGTCACCCTGCAATGGGAGGAGCATACTCTGTGTGCCATAGCTCCCTTCTGTCTGTCACCCTGCAATGGGAGGGGCAGACTCCATGTCCCATAGCTCCCTTCTGTCTGTCACCCTGCAGTGGGAGGAGCAGACTCCATGTCCCATAGCTCCCTTCTGTCTGTCACCCTGCAATGTGAGGAGCAGACTCCATGTGCCATAGCTCCCTTCTGTCTGTCACCCTGCAATGGGAGGGGCAGACTCCATGTAACATAGCTCCCTTCTGTCTGTCACCCTGCAATGGGAGGGGCAGACTCCATGTAACATAGCTCCCTTCTGTCTGTCACCCTGCAATGGGAGGTGCAGACTCCATGTAACATAGCTCCCTTCTGTCTGTCACCCTGCAATGGGAGGAGCAGACTCCATGTAACATAGCTCCCTTCTGTCTGTCACCCTGCAATGGGAGGGGCAGACTCCATGTAACATAGCTCCCTTCTGTCTGTCACCCTGCAATGTGAGGAGCAGACTCCATGTGCCATAGCTCCCTTCTGTCTGTCACCCTGCAATGGGAGGAGCAGACTCCATGTCCCATAGCTCCCTTCTGTCTGTCACCCTGCAATGTGAGGAGCAGACTCCATGTGCCATAGCTCCCTTCTGTCTGTCACCCTGCAATGTGAGGAGCAGACTCCATGTGCCATAGCTCCCTTCTGTCTGTCACCCTGCAATGGGAGGGGCAGACTCCATGTCCCATAGCTCCCTTCTGTCTGTCACCCTGCAGTGGGAGGAGCAGACTCCATGTCCCATAGCTCCCTTCTGTCTGTCACCCTGCAATGGGAGGTGCAGACTCCATGTAACATAGCTCCCTTCTGTCTGTCACCCTGCAATGGGAGGAGCAGACTCCATGTAACATAGCTCCCTTCTGTCTGTCACCCTGCAATGGGAGGAGCAGACTCCATGTAACATAGCTCCCTTCTGTCTGTCACCCTGCAGTGGGAGGAGCAGACTCCATGTCCCATAGCTCCCTTCTGTCTGTCACCCTGCAATGGGAGGAGCAGACTCCATGTAACATAGCTCCCTTCTGTCTGTCACCCTGCAATGGGAGGAGCAGACTCCATGTAACATAGCTCCCTTCTGTCTGTCACCCTGCAGTGGGAGGAGCAGACTCCATGTCCCATAGCTCCCTTCTGTCTGTCACCCTGCAGAGGGAGGGGCAGACTCCATGTGCCATAGCTCCCATCTGTCACCCTGCAGTGGTAGGATTGGGGGGTGCAGACTTCTTACCGCACACCTGGCATTCCATGATGGTGTTCCTAATGAGGGACATCTCCTTAACCTGCCCAAAAAAATATCCCAATTAATTCAGAAAATAACCATGTCTCGCATCCAGCCCTGTTATATCTATAGCCCGTCCCCCACCCGATCACCTCAACGCCAGGGTCTCTCACCTGCTCGCGGATGTCCTCTCTCAGCTCCGCCAGGACCTTATTAAACAGAGTCATCTGCGTGATGAGTGCCTTAGTGTATTCACCTGCAAACACAGGACAGTCACACACACTGCTCTCACCTGCAAACACAGGACAGTCACACACACTGCTCTCACCTGCAAACACAGGACAGTCACACACACTGCTCTCACCTGCAAACACAGGACAGTCACACACACTGCTCTCACCTGCAAACACAGGACAGTCACACACACTGCTCTCACCTGCAAACACAGGACAGTCACACACACTGCTCTCACCTGCAAACACAGGACAGTCACACACACTGCTCTCACCTGCAAACACAGGACAGTCACACACACTGCTCTCACCTGCAAACACAGGACAGTCACACACACTGCCGCGCTGGACTCGCCTGCAAACACAGGACAGTCACACACACTGCTCTCACCTGCAAACACAGGACAGTCACACACACTGCTCTCACCTGCAAACACAGGACAGTCACACACACTGCTCTCACCTGCAAACACAGGACAGTCACACACACTGCTCTCACCTGCAAACACAGGACAGTCACACACACTGCTCTCACCTGCAAACACAGGACAGTCACACACACTGCTCTCACCGGCAAACACAGGACAGTCACACACACTGCTCTCACCTACAAACACAGGACAGTCACACACACTGCCGCGCTGGACTCGCCTGCAAACACAGGACAGTCACACACACTGCCACGCTGCTCTCACCTACAAACACAGGACAGTGACACACACTGCCACGCTGCTCTCGCCTACACACACAGGACAGTCACACACACTGCCGCGCTGGACTCGCCTGCAAACACAGGACAGTCACACACACTGCCACGCTGCTCTCACCTACAAACACAGGACAGTCACACACACTGCCACGCTGCTCTCGCCTGCAAACACAGGACAGTCACACACACTGCACGCTGCACTCACCTGCAAACACAGGACAGTCACACACACTTCTCTCACCTGCAAACACAGGACAGTCACACACACTGCTCTCACCTGCAAACACAGGACAGTCACACACACTGCTCTCACCTGCAAACACAGGACAGTCACACACACTGCTCTCACCTACAAACACAGGACAGTCACACACACTGCCGCGCTGGACTCACCTACAAACACAGGACAGTCACACACACTGCCACGCTGCTCTCACCTACAAACACAGGACAGTCACACACACTGCCGCGCTGGACTCACCTACAAACACAGGACAGTCACACACGCTGCACTCACCTACAAACACAGAACAGTCACACACACTGCCACGTGGACTCGCCTACAAACACAGGACAGTCACACACACTGCCGCGCTGCTCTCGCCTACACACACAGGACAGTCACACACACTGCACGCTGCTCTCGCCTACACACACAGGACAGTCACACACACTGCCACGCTGCTCTCACCTACAAACACAGGACAGTCACACACACTGCCACGTGGACTCGCCTACAAACACAGGACAGTCACACACACTGCCGCGCTGCTCTCGCCTACACACACAGGACAGTCACACACACTGCACGCTGCTCTCGCCTACACACACAGGACAGTCACACACACTGCCACGCTGCTCTCACCTACAAACACAGGACAGTCACATACACTGCCACGCTGCTCTCACCTACAAACACAGGACAGTCACACACACTGCCGCGCTGGACTCACCTACAAACACAGGACAGTCACACACGCTGCACTCACCTACAAACACAGAACAGTCACACACACTGCCACGTGGACTCGCCTACAAACACAGGACAGTCACACACACTGCCGCGCTGCTCTCGCCTACACACACAGGACAGTCACACACACTGCACGCTGCTCTCGCCTACACACACAGGACAGTCACACACACTGCCACGCTGCTCTCACCTACAAACACAGGACAGTCACACACACTGCCACGTGGACTCGCCTACAAACACAGGACAGTCACACACACTGCCGCGCTGCTCTCGCCTACACACACAGGACAGTCACACACACTGCACGCTGCTCTCGCCTACACACACAGGACAGTCACACACACTGCCACGCTGCTCTCACCTACAAACACAGGACAGTCACACACACTGCACGCTGCTCTCGCCTACACACACAGGACAGTCACACACACTGCCACGCTGCTCTCACCTACAAACACAGGACAGTCAGACACACTGCACGCTGCTCTCGCCTACACACACAGGACAGTCACACACACTGCCACGCTGCTCTCACCTACACACACAGGACAGTCAGACACACTGCACGCTGCTCTCGCCTACACACACAGGACAGTCACACACACTGCCACGCTGCTCTCGCCTACACACACAGGACAGTCACACACACTGCACGCTGCTCTCACCTACAAACACAGGACAGTCACACACACTGCCACGCTGGACTCGCCTACAAACACAGGACAGTCACACACACTGCCACGCTGCTCTCGCCTACACACACAGGACAGTCACACACACTGCCGCGCTGCTCTCACCTACAAACACAGGACAGTCACACACACTGCCACGCTGGACTCGCCTACAAACACAGGACAGTCACACACACTGCCACGCTGCACTCACCTACAAACACAGGACAGTCACACACACTGCACGCTGCTCTCACCTACAAACACAGGACAGTCACACACACTGCTCTCACCTGCAAACACAGGACAGTCACACACACTGCTCTCACCTGCAAACACAGGACAGTCACACACACTGCTCTCACCTGCAAACACAGGACAGTCACACACACTGCTCTCACCTACAAACACAGGACAGTCACACACACTGCCGCGCTGGACTCAACTACAAACACAGGACAGTCACACACACTCACACGCTGCTCTCACCTACAAACACAGGACAGTCACACACACTGCCGCGCTGGACTCACCTACAAACACAGGACAGTCACACACGCTGCACTCACCTACAAACACAGAACAGTCACACACACTGCCACGTGGACTCGCCTACAAACACAGGACAGTCACACACACTGCCGCGCTGCTCTCGCCTACACACACAGGACAGTCACACACACTGCACGCTGCTCTCGCCTACACACACAGGACAGTCACACACACTGCCACGCTGCTCTCACCTACAAACACAGGACAGTCACACACACTGCCACGTGGACTCGCCTACAAACACAGGACAGTCACACACACTGCCGCGCTGCTCTCGCCTACACACACAGGACAGTCACACACACTGCACGCTGCTCTCGCCTACACACACAGGACAGTCACACACACTGCCACGCTGCTCTCACCTACAAACACAGGACAGTCACATACACTGCCACGCTGCTCTCACCTACAAACACAGGACAGTCACACACACTGCCGCGCTGGACTCACCTACAAACACAGGACAGTCACACACGCTGCACTCACCTACAAACACAGAACAGTCACACACACTGCCACGTGGACTCGCCTACAAACACAGGACAGTCACACACACTGCCGCGCTGCTCTCGCCTACACACACAGGACAGTCACACACACTGCACGCTGCTCTCGCCTACACACACAGGACAGTCACACACACTGCCACGCTGCTCTCACCTACAAACACAGGACAGTCACACACACTGCCACGTGGACTCGCCTACAAACACAGGACAGTCACACACACTGCCGCGCTGCTCTCGCCTACACACACAGGACAGTCACACACACTGCACGCTGCTCTCGCCTACACACACAGGACAGTCACACACACTGCCACGCTGCTCTCACCTACAAACACTGACAGTCACACACACTGCACGCTGCTCTCGCCTACACACACAGGACAGTCACACACACTGCCACGCTGCTCTCACCTACAAACACAGGACAGTCAGACACACTGCACGCTGCTCTCGCCTACACACACAGGACAGTCACACACACTGCCACGCTGCTCTCACCTACACACACAGGACAGTCAGACACACTGCACGCTGCTCTCGCCTACACACACAGGACAGTCACACACACTGCCACGCTGCTCTCGCCTACACACACAGGACAGTCACACACACTGCACGCTGCTCTCACCTACAAACACAGGACAGTCACACACACTGCCACGCTGGACTCGCCTACAAACACAGGACAGTCACACACACTGCCACGCTGCTCTCGCCTACACACACAGGACAGTCACACACACTGCCGCGCTGCTCTCACCTACAAACACAGGACAGTCACACACACTGCCACGCTGGACTCGCCTACAAACACAGGACAGTCACACACACTGCCACGCTGCACTCACCTACAAACACAGGACAGTCACACACACTGCACGCTGCTCTCACCTACAAACACAGGACAGTCACACACACTGCCGCGCTGGACTCACCTACAAACACAGGACAGTCACACACACTGCCATGCTGCTCTCGCCTACACACACAGGACAGTCACACACACTGCCACGCTGGACTCACCTGCAAACACAGGACAGTCACACACACTGCCACGCTGCACTCACCTACAAACACAGGACAGTCACACACACTGCTCTCACCTGCAAACACAGGACAGTCACACACACTGCCGCGCTGGACTCGCCTACACACACAGGACAGTCACACACACTGCCACGCTGGACTCACCTACAAACACAGGACAGTCACACACACTGCCACGCTGCACTCACCTACAAACACAGGACAGTCACACACACTGCTCTCACCTGCAAACACAGGACAGTCACACACACTGCCACGCTGCTCTCGCCTACACACACAGGACAGTCACACACACTGCCGCGCTGCTCTCGCCTACAAACACAGGACAGTCACACACACTGCACGCTGCTCTCGCCTACAAACACAGGACAGTCACACACACTGCACGCTGCTCTCGCCTACACACACAGGACAGTCACACACACTGCACGCTGCTCTCGCCTACACACACAGGACAGTCACACACACTGCACGCTGCTCTCGCCTACACACACAGGACAGTCACACACACTGCCACGCTGCTCTCGCCTACACACACAGGACAGTCACACACACTGCCACGCTGCTCTCGCCTACACACACAGGACAGTCACACACGCTGCTCTCGCCTACACACACAGGACAGTCACACACACTGCCACGCTGCTCTCGCCTACACACACAGGACAGTCACACACACTGCCACGCTGCACTCACCTACAAACACAGGACAGTCACACACACTGCTCTCACCTGCAAACACAGGACAGTCACACACACTGCCACGCTGCTCTCGCCTACACACACAGGACAGTCACACACACTGCCGCGCTGCTCTCGCCTACAAACACAGGACAGTCACACACACTGCACGCTGCTCTCGCCTACAAACACAGGACAGTCACACACACTGCACGCTGCTCTCGCCTACACACACAGGACAGTCACACACACTGCACGCTGCTCTCACCTACAAACACAGGACAGTCACACACACTGCTCTCACCTGCAAACACAGGACAGTCACACACACTGCTCTCACCTGCAAACACAGGACAGTCACACACACTGCTCTCACCTGCAAACACAGGACAGTCACACACACTGCTCTCACCTACAAACACAGGACAGTCACACACACTGCCGCGCTGGACTCACCTACAAACACAGGACAGTCACACACACTGCCACGCTGCTCTCACCTACAAACACAGGACAGTCACACACACTGCCGCGCTGGACTCACCTACAAACACAGGACAGTCACACACGCTGCACTCACCTACAAACACAGAACAGTCACACACACTGCCACGTGGACTCGCCTACAAACACAGGACAGTCACACACACTGCCGCGCTGCTCTCGCCTACACACACAGGACAGTCACACACACTGCACGCTGCTCTCGCCTACACACACAGGACAGTCACACACACTGCCACGCTGCTCTCACCTACAAACACAGGACAGTCACACACACTGCCACGTGGACTCGCCTACAAACACAGGACAGTCACACACACTGCCGCGCTGCTCTCGCCTACACACACAGGACAGTCACACACACTGCACGCTGCTCTCGTCTACACACACAGGACAGTCACACACACTGCCACGCTGCTCTCACCTACAAACACAGGACAGTCACATACACTGCCACGCTGCTCTCACCTACAAACACAGGACAGTCACACACACTGCCGCGCTGGACTCACCTACAAACACAGGACAGTCACACACGCTGCACTCACCTACAAACACAGAACAGTCACACACACTGCCACGTGGACTCGCCTACAAACACAGGACAGTCACACACACTGCCGCGCTGCTCTCGCCTACACACACAGGACAGTCACACACACTGCACGCTGCTCTCGCCTACACACACAGGACAGTCACACACACTGCCACGCTGCTCTCACCTACAAACACAGGACAGTCACACACACTGCCACGTGGACTCGCCTACAAACACAGGACAGTCACACACACTGCCGCGCTGCTCTCGCCTACACACACAGGACAGTCACACACACTGCACGCTGCTCTCGCCTACACACACAGGACAGTCACACACACTGCCACGCTGCTCTCACCTACAAACACAGGACAGTCACACACACTGCACGCTGCTCTCGCCTACACACACAGGACAGTCACACACACTGCCACGCTGCTCTCACCTACAAACACAGGACAGTCAGACACACTGCACGCTGCTCTCGCCTACACACACAGGACAGTCACACACACTGCCACGCTGCTCTCACCTACACACACAGGACAGTCAGACACACTGCACGCTGCTCTCGCCTACACACACAGGACAGTCACACACACTGCCACGCTGCTCTCGCCTACACACACAGGACAGTCACACACACTGCACGCTGCTCTCACCTACAAACACAGGACAGTCACACACACTGCCACGCTGGACTCGCCTACAAACACAGGACAGTCACACACACTGCCACGCTGCTCTCGCCTACACACACAGGACAGTCACACACACTGCCGCGCTGCTCTCACCTACAAACACAGGACAGTCACACACACTGCCACGCTGGACTCGCCTACAAACACAGGACAGTCACACACACTGCCACGCTGCACTCACCTACAAACACAGGACAGTCACACACACTGCACGCTGCTCTCACCTACAAACACAGGACAGTCACACACACTGCCGCGCTGGACTCACCTACAAACACAGGACAGTCACACACACTGCCATGCTGCTCTCGCCTACACACACAGGACAGTCACACACACTGCCACGCTGGACTCACCTGCAAACACAGGACAGTCACACACACTGCCACGCTGCACTCACCTACAAACACAGGACAGTCACACACACTGCTCTCACCTGCAAACACAGGACAGTCACACACACTGCCGCGCTGGACTCGCCTACACACACAGGACAGTCACACACACTGCCACGCTGGACTCACCTACAAACACAGGACAGTCACACACACTGCCACGCTGCACTCACCTACAAACACAGGACAGTCACACACACTGCTCTCACCTGCAAACACAGGACAGTCACACACACTGCCACGCTGCTCTCGCCTACACACACAGGACAGTCACACACACTGCCGCGCTGCTCTCGCCTACAAACACAGGACAGTCACACACACTGCACGCTGCTCTCGCCTACAAACACAGGACAGTCACACACACTGCACGCTGCTCTCGCCTACACACACAGGACAGTCACACACACTGCACGCTGCTCTCGCCTACACACACAGGACAGTCACACACACTGCACGCTGCTCTCGCCTACACACACAGGACAGTCACACACACTGCCACGCTGCTCTCGCCTACACACACAGGACAGTCACACACACTGCCACGCTGCTCTCGCCTACACACACAGGACAGTCACACACACTGCCACGCTGCTCTCGCCTACACACACAGGACAGTCACACACACTGCCACGCTGCTCTCGCCTACACACACAGGACATTCACACACACTGCCACGCTGCACTCACCTACAAACACAGGACGGTCACACACACTGCTCTCACCTGCAAACACAGGACAGTCACACACACTGCCACGCTGCTCTCGCCTACACACACAGGACAGTCACACACACTGCCGCGCTGCTCTCGCCTACAAACACAGGACAGTCACACACACTGCCACGCTGCTCTCGCCTACACACACAGGACAGTCACACACACTGCCACGCTGCTCTCGCCTACACACACAGGACAGTCACACACACTGCCACGCTGCTCTCGCCTACACACACAGGACAGTCACACACACTGCCACGTGGACTCGCCTACAAACACAGGACAGTCACACACACTGCCGCGCTGCTCTCGCCTACACACACAGGACAGTCACACACACTGCACGCTGCTCTCGCCTACACACACAGGACAGTCACACACACTGCCACGCTGCTCTCACCTACAAACACAGGACAGTCACATACACTGCCACGCTGCTCTCACCTACAAACACAGGACAGTCACACACACTGCCGCGCTGGACTCACCTACAAACACAGGACAGTCACACACGCTGCACTCACCTACAAACACAGAACAGTCACACACACTGCCACGTGGACTCGCCTACAAACACAGGACAGTCACACACACTGCCGCGCTGCTCTCGCCTACACACACAGGACAGTCACACACACTGCACGCTGCTCTCGCCTACACACACAGGACAGTCACACACACTGCCACGCTGCTCTCACCTACAAACACAGGACAGTCACACACACTGCCACGTGGACTCGCCTACAAACACAGGACAGTCACACACACTGCCGCGCTGCTCTCGCCTACACACACAGGACAGTCACACACACTGCACGCTGCTCTCGCCTACACACACAGGACAGTCACACACACTGCCACGCTGCTCTCACCTACAAACACAGGACAGTCACACACACTGCACGCTGCTCTCGCCTACACACACAGGACAGTCACACACACTGCCACGCTGCTCTCACCTACAAACACAGGACAGTCAGACACACTGCACGCTGCTCTCGCCTACACACACAGGACAGTCACACACACTGCCACGCTGCTCTCACCTACACACACAGGACAGTCAGACACACTGCACGCTGCTCTCGCCTACACACACAGGACAGTCACACACACTGCCACGCTGCTCTCGCCTACACACACAGGACAGTCACACACACTGCACGCTGCTCTCACCTACAAACACAGGACAGTCACACACACTGCCACGCTGGACTCGCCTACAAACACAGGACAGTCACACACACTGCCACGCTGCTCTCGCCTACACACACAGGACAGTCACACACACTGCCGCGCTGCTCTCACCTACAAACACAGGACAGTCACACACACTGCCACGCTGGACTCGCCTACAAACACAGGACAGTCACACACACTGCCACGCTGCACTCACCTACAAACACAGGACAGTCACACACACTGCACGCTGCTCTCACCTACAAACACAGGACAGTCACACACACTGCCGCGCTGGACTCACCTACAAACACAGGACAGTCACACACACTGCCATGCTGCTCTCGCCTACACACACAGGACAGTCACACACACTGCCACGCTGGACTCACCTGCAAACACAGGACAGTCACACACACTGCCACGCTGCACTCACCTACAAACACAGGACAGTCACACACACTGCTCTCACCTGCAAACACAGGACAGTCACACACACTGCCGCGCTGGACTCTCCTACACACACAGGACAGTCACACACACTGCCACGCTGGACTCACCTACAAACACAGGACAGTCACACACACTGCCACGCTGCACTCACCTACAAACACAGGACAGTCACACACACTGCTCTCACCTGCAAACACAGGACAGTCACACACACTGCCACGCTGCTCTCGCCTACACACACAGGACAGTCACACACACTGCCGCGCTGCTCTCGCCTACAAACACAGGACAGTCACACACACTGCACGCTGCTCTCGCCTACAAACACAGGACAGTCACACACACTGCACGCTGCTCTCGCCTACACACACAGGACAGTCACACACACTGCACGCTGCTCTCGCCTACACACACAGGACAGTCACACACACTGCCACGCTGCTCTCGCCTACACACACAGGACAGTCACACACACTGCCACGCTGCTCTCGCCTACACACACAGGACAGTCACACACACTGCCACGCTGCTCTCGCCTACACACACAGGACAGTCACACACACTGCCACGCTGCTCTCGCCTACACACACAGGACAGTCACACACACTGCCACGCTGCTCTCGCCTACACACACAGGACAGTCACACACACTGCCACGCTGCTCTCGCCTACACACACAGGACAGTCACACACACTGCCACGCTGCTCTCACCTACAAACACAGGACAGTCACACACACTGCACGCTGCTCTCGCCTACACACACAGGACAGTCACACACACTGCCACGCTGCTCTCACCTACAAACACAGGACAGTCAGACACACTGCACGCTGCTCTCGCCTACACACACAGGACAGTCACACACACTGCCACGCTGCTCTCACCTACACACACAGGACAGTCAGACACACTGCACGCTGCTCTCGCCTACACACACAGGACAGTCACACACACTGCCACGCTGCTCTCGCCTACACACACAGGACAGTCACACACACTGCACGCTGCTCTCACCTACAAACACAGGACAGTCACACACACTGCCACGCTGGACTCGCCTACAAACACAGGACAGTCACACACACTGCCACGCTGCTCTCGCCTACACACACAGGACAGTCACACACACTGCCGCGCTGCTCTCACCTACAAACACAGGACAGTCACACACACTGCCACGCTGGACTCGCCTACAAACACAGGACAGTCACACACACTGCCACGCTGCACTCACCTACAAACACAGGACAGTCACACACACTGCACGCTGCTCTCACCTACAAACACAGGACAGTCACACACACTGCCGCGCTGGACTCACCTACAAACACAGGACAGTCACACACACTGCCATGCTGCTCTCGCCTACACACACAGGACAGTCACACACACTGCCACGCTGGACTCACCTGCAAACACAGGACAGTCACACACACTGCCACGCTGCACTCACCTACAAACACAGGACAGTCACACACACTGCTCTCACCTGCAAACACAGGACAGTCACACACACTGCCGCGCTGGACTCTCCTACACACACAGGACAGTCACACACACTGCCACGCTGGACTCACCTACAAACACAGGACAGTCACACACACTGCCACGCTGCACTCACCTACAAACACAGGACAGTCACACACACTGCTCTCACCTGCAAACACAGGACAGTCACACACACTGCCACGCTGCTCTCGCCTACACACACAGGACAGTCACACACACTGCCGCGCTGCTCTCGCCTACAAACACAGGACAGTCACACACACTGCACGCTGCTCTCGCCTACAAACACAGGACAGTCACACACACTGCACGCTGCTCTCGCCTACACACACAGGACAGTCACACACACTGCACGCTGCTCTCGCCTACACACACAGGACAGTCACACACACTGCCACGCTGCTCTCGCCTACACACACAGGACAGTCACACACACTGCCACGCTGCTCTCGCCTACACACACAGGACAGTCACACACACTGCCACGCTGCTCTCGCCTACACACACAGGACAGTCACACACACTGCCACGCTGCTCTCGCCTACACACACAGGACAGTCACACACACTGCCACGCTGCTCTCGCCTACACACACAGGACAGTCACACACACTGCCACGCTGCTCTCGCCTACACACACAGGACAGTCACACACACTGCCACGCTGCTCTCGCCTACACACACAGGACAGTCACACACACTGCCACGCTGGACTCGCCTACACACACAGGACAGTCACACACACTGCCACGCTGGACTCACCTACAAACACAGGACAGTCACACAGACTGCACGCTGCTCTCGCCTACACACACAGGACAGTCACACAGACTGCCACGCTGCTCTCGCCTACACACACAGGACAGTCACACACACTGCCACGCTGGACTCGCCTACACACACAGGACAGTCACACACACTGCCACGCTGGACTCACCTACAAACACAGGACAGTCACACACACTGAACGCTGCTCTCGCCTACAAACACAGGACAGTCACACACACTGCCACGCTGGACTCACCTACAAACACAGGACAGTCACACACACTGCCACGCTGGACTCACCTACAAACACAGGACAGTCACACACACTGCCACGCTGGACTCACCTACAAACACAGGACAGTCACACACACTGCTCTCACCTGCAAACACAGGACAGTCACACACACTGCTCTCACCTGCAAACACAGGACAGTCACACACACTGCCACGCTGCTCTCGCCTACCAACACAGGACAGTCACACACACTGCCGCGCTGGACTCCCCTACAAACACAGGACAGTCACACACACTGCTCTCACCTGCAAACACAGGACAGTCACACACACTGCTCTCACCTGCAAACACAGGACAGTCACACACACTGCTCTCACCTGCAAACACAGGACAGTCACACACACTGCTCTCACCTGCAAACACAGGACAGTCACACACACTGCTCTCACCTGCAAACACAGGACAGTCACACACACTGCCGCGCTGGACTCGCCTGCAAACACAGGACAGTCACACACACTGCTCTCACCTGCAAACACAGGACAGTCACACACACTGCTCTCACCTGCAAACACAGGACAGTCACACACACTGCTCTCACCTGCAAACACAGGACAGTCACACACACTGCTCTCACCTGCAAACACAGGACAGTCACACACACTGCTCTCACCTGCAAACACAGGACAGTCACACACACTGCCGCGCTGGACTCACCTACAAACACAGGACAGTCACACACACTGCCGCGCTGCTCTCACCTACAAAGTTTGTATGGGGCACTTTCAGCAAACACCCTGCCAAATATACCCCTCTCTAGCACATATGTGCCCTGCGGGCAGAGCTTACTGGGGCACGGTTTAGGGGTCTCTATAAACAGGTGTCTGAGAGGGACTTGGTGAGGCGTGATTCACACTTACCAAGGATTGAATTCACCGCTCCATTCACTATTGGAGACAAAACATAGAAATGAATGACCACCCAGAACCCAGTCTCCCCATAGCGGTGCCTCCACCCGCACCCAGTCTCCCCATAACTGTGCCTCCACCCGCACCCAGTCTCCCCATAACGGTGCCTCCACCCGCACCCAGTCTCCCCATAACGGTGCCTCCACCCGCACCCAGTCTCCCCATAGCGGTGCCTCCACCCGCACCCAGTCTCCCCATAACGGTGCCTCCACCCGCACCCAGTCTCCCCATAGCGGTGCCTCCACCCGCACCCAGTCTCCCCATAGCGGTGCCTCCACCCGCACCCAGTCTCCCCATAACGGTGCCTCCACCCGCACCCAGTCTCCCCATAACTGTGCCTCCACCCGCACCCAGTCTCCCCATAACGGTGCCTCCACCCGCACCCAGTCTCCGCATAGTGGTGCCTCCACCCGCACCCAGTCTCCCCATAACGGTGCCTCCCCCCACTCCCAATCTCCCCATAACAGTGCCTCCAGCCACACCTAGTCTCCCTATAACAGTGCCTCCAACCCCGCTATGTATCCCAGTTTCGGTACCTCCACCTGTTCCTGTGGGAGTGTCCCTTGTTGTACCTGTGTTGTGTATGGACTCATCCTCCTGGAAGGGGCACTCACTCAGGGCTCCTACACGCCCCATGGACCCTCCAAGTATCAGCTTCATAGACTCTACCGACCCCTGAATCCAGCCAGAGAAAGAAGGGTTAATCCCCAGGACACAGACCCTGCGAGTTTTAGAAAAGTTCCTCCTGCTATCCAGCCCTTACCCTAGCCCCCGATGTACCCGTTGCTCTGTCCCCTTGTATTCTCTCCAGTTCCCCTAAAGTATCCCTGCCCCCCCCCTCCTGCCCTCTACAGTATTCATAGCCCCCCCCCCCCCCCCCCCCCATGTGCCCTCTCCAGTTCCCCCGGTCCCCCGTAGCCTCTCCAGTTCTTTTGTGCCCCCCCGTACCTGCATCCTGAGATATGCTTTGTGACCAGATCGAATTTCTCCCGACTCCACTTCAAACTGTGGGATTACCATCATCTCGGGAAGGCCCAGGCTGGTATCCACCTGTTTGCAGTCCACATACAACTCAAGTGTGAGTGTGTCCCCACGGAGACCGGTCAGACGCAGGATCATGGTGTGCATGTTCCCGTCAGACAGGTTGGCGTTCTGCAGACTGACCGAGTGCAGCTTGGAATCCTCTCTTGTGTAACGCACTAGGACTGGGGGGAAACCATATAACCCGCTTATTACTATGGGGGACAGTCTGAAGAGACCACGGGGTATCACGCGTGGAAGCAGTATGGAGGGACCACGGGGTATCACGTGTGGAAGCAGTATGGAGGGACCACGGGGTATCACGCGTGGAAGCAGTATGAAGGGACCACGGGGTATCACGCGAGGAAGCAGTATGAAGGGACCACGGGGTATCACGCGTGGAAGCAGTATGGAGGGACCACGGGGTATCACGCGTGGAAGCAGCATGGAGGGACCACGGGGTATCACGCGTGGAAGCAGCATGGAGCGACCACGGGGTATCACGCGTGGAAGCAGCATGGAGCGACCACGGGGTATCACGCGTGGAAGCAGCATGGAGCGACCACGGGGTATCACGCGTGGAAGCAGCATGGAGCGACCACGGGGTATCACGCGTGGAAGCAGCATGGAGCGACCACGGGGTATCACGCGTGGAAGCAGCATGGAGCGACCACGGGGTATCACGCGTGGAAGCAGCATGGAGCGACCACGGGGTATCACGCGTGGAAGCAGCATGGAGCGACCACGGGGTATCACGCGTGGAAGCAGCATGGAGCGACCACGGGGTATCACGCGTGGAAGCAGCATGGAGCGACCACGGGGTATCACGCGTGGAAGCAGCATGGAGCGACCACGGGGTATCACGCGAGGAAGCAGCATGGAGGGACCACGGGGTATCACGCGTGGAAGCAGCATGGAGCGACCACGGGGTATCACGCGTGGAAGCAGCATGGAGGGACCACGGGGTATCACGCGTGGAAGCAGCATGGAGGGACCACGGGGTATCACGCGTGGAAGCAGCATGGAGGGACCACGGGGTATCACGCGTGGAAGCAGCATGGAGGGACCACGGGGTATCACGCGTGGAAGCAGCATGGAGGGACCACGGGGTATCACGCGTGGAAGCAGCATGGAGGGACCACGGGGTATCACGCGTGGAAGCAGCATGGAGGGACCACGGGGTATCACGCGTGGAAGCAGTATGGAGGGACCACGGGGTATCACGCGTGGAAGCAGTCTGAAGGGACCACCAAGGGGGTCATGTGGGAGGACATTCTGAAGGGACACTTGAGGGTACACGTGGGAAGGTTTAAAGTCACTGTCATCTGAAAGTTACTTACCTTTGTTGATTTTCCCAACGATGGAGGCCTCCAGCCACTTGGTGTTGTCCTTCTTGGAGTAGAAGCCGAACAGGACCCCCCCAGCCTTGGCAGGCAAACGGAAGGTGGACAAGAAGTAAATGTCATTAACTGCCAGCAGCTCAGACCTGATCTTCTCCACTGCAGCCACCATATTACGTGACTCGCTCACCGTTAGCAGGTCTATCACTGAAACCACAAGGCAGAGAGGGTGTCAGTGTCCCACAGACCCCAATACACCTTCATCATCCCACCCTGCTGTAATGTTAATATTCCACTAGATGGCGATGTTACACCTCTGGTCCATCATGTTCTAATCAATTGAAATTATAAATTGAGTTGGAGATGGATATCCTGCTTATTTATAGGATGAATCCTTAGGTTGTGAGAGTTTCCCACAAAGCTGACAGTCTAAACAGGGAGGGGGGGATTTACTATATTTAATACTCTCATTGTGCTTTACAGAGAAACTCTGGGATTAGTGCATGCTCTGCCTAGCACTGGACTGCGGAATGGAAGGAGTTACTGATCTGCTCGGGGAGATGTATACCCAGACATCACTGTAATAAGTCTATATATTGGATATAATGTGTAATGTCATATTGTAATAAGTCTATATATTGGATATAATGTGTAATGTCATATTGTAATAAGTCTATATATTGGATATAATGTGTAATGTCATATTGTAATAAGTCTATATATTGGATATAATGTGTAATGTTATATTGTAATAAGTCTATATATTGGATATAATGTGTAATGTCATATTGTAATAAGTCTATATATTGGATATAATGTGTAATGTCATATTGTAATAAGTCTATATATTGGATATAATGTGTAATGTTATATTGTAATAAGTCTATATATTGGATATAATGTGTAATGTCATATTGTAATAAGTCTATATATTGGATATAATGTGTAATGTTATATTGTAATAAGTCTATATATTGGATATAATGTGTAATGTTATATTGTAATAAGTCTATATATTGGATATAATGTGTAATGTCATATTGTAATAAGTCTATATATTGGATATAATGTGTAATGTTATATTGTAATAAGTCTATATATTGGATATAATGTGTAATGTCATATTGTAATAAGTCTATATATTGGATATAATGTGTAATGTCATATTGTAATAAGTCTATATATTGGATATAATGTGTAATGTTATATTGTAATAAGTCTATATATTGGATATAATGTGTAATGTTATATTGTAATAAGTCTATATATTGGATATAATGTGTAATGTCATATTGTAATAAGTCTATATATTGGATATAATGTGTAATGTCATATTGTAATAAGTCTATATATTGGATATAATGTGTAATGTTATATTGTAATAAGTCTATATATTGGATATAATGTGTAATGTCATATTGTAATAAGTCTATATATTGGATATAATGTGTAATGTCATATTGTAATAAGTCTATATATTGGATATAATGTGTAATGTCATATTGTAATAAGTCTATATATTGGATATAATGTGTAATGTCATATTGTAATAAGTCTATATATTGGATATAATGTGTAATGTCATATTGTAATAAGTCTATATATTGGATATAATGTGTAATGTCATATTGTAATAAGTCTATATATTGGATATAATGTGTAATGTCATATTGTAATAAGTCTATATATTGGATATAATGTGTAATGTTATATTGTAATAAGTCTATATATTGGATATAATGTGTAATGTCATATTGTAATAAGTCTATATATTGGATATAATGTGTAATGTCATATTGTAATAAGTCTATATATTGGATATAATGTGTAATGTCATATTGTAATAAGTCTATATATTGGATATAATGTGTAATGTCATATTGTAATAAGTCTATATATTGGATATAATGTGTAATGTCATATTGTAATAAGTCTATATATTGGATATAATGTGTAATGTCATATTGTAATAAGTCTATATATTGGATATAATGTGTAATGTCATATTGTAATAAGTCTATATATTGGATATAATGTGTAATGTTATATTGTAATAAGTCTATATATTGGATATAATGTGTAATGTTATATTGTAATAAGTCTATATATTGGATATAATGTGTAATGTCATATTGTAATAAGTCTATATATTGGATATAATGTGTAATGTCATATTGTAATAAGTCTATATATTGGATATAATGTGTAATGTTATATTGTAATAAGTCTATATATTGGATATAATGTGTAATGTCATATTGTAATAAGTCTATATATTGGATATAATGTGTAATGTCATATTGTAATAAGTCTATATATTGGATATAATGTGTAATGTCATATTGTAATAAGTCTATATATTGGATATAATGTGTAATGTCATATTGTAATAAGTCTATATATTGGATATAATGTGTAATGTCATATTGTAATAAGTCTATATATTGGATATAATGTGTAATGTTATATTGTAATAAGTCTATATATTGGATATAATGTGTAATGTCATATTGTAATAAGTCTATATATTGGATATAATGTGTAATGTCATATTGTAATAAGTCTATATATTGGATATAATGTGTAATGTTCAGTGTCTCTTGCTGGAGTGATATTGTCGCATGTTCCTCTCTCTGTTGGTGTTCCGCAAGGATCTGTCCTTGGCCCACTGTTGTTTTCCCTGTACACCACCTCTCTGGGAGAACTCATCCACTCTTTTGGTTCCCAGTACCACCTGTATGTGGATGATACTCAGATCTACCTCTCGTCCCCGACCTCAATCCCTCTCTAGTGTCACGTGTAGTAGAGTGTTTGTTGGCCATCTCCGCTTTGATATCTGATCGCTACCTGAAACTTAACCTCTCCAAAACAGAACTGATTATCTTCCCTCCCTCTAACTCTGTCCCTTCACCTGGGTTCACAGTCACCGCTGAAAATGCTACAATTGTACCAGCTGACCTTGTCCCATGTCTTGGGATCTCCTTCGTTCCTCATATTCAATCTTTAGCCAAATCTTGCGTCCATTGTACGCATTTGCCCGTTCCTCAACAGAGACCACCTAAATACTAGTGCACTCGCTTGTGATCTGTCGCCTGGACTACTGTAACAGCCTCATGACTGGACTACCTCTGGCTCGTCTGTCTCCCCTGCAATCTATCCAAAACGCAGCTGCCAGGCTCATCTTTCTTGCACGTTGGTCTGATTCGGTGGCTCCTCTCTGCAACGCTCCCCATCTGCTCTAGGATAAAAGTTAAAAATCTGTCTTTAACCTACAAAGCCCTCTACTCCTCCTCCCCTCGGTACATTGCCTCCCTTGTTAACCGATACCTCCCTGCACAAACTTTGTGCTCCTCATGGTAACTAAAACTCTCCTCCAACCTCATCACCACTTCTCACATCTCCAAGATTCGCCCAAGCTTCCCCCTCTCTCTGGAACTCCCTTCCGCAGAGCTCTCTCCCTCCTTTTCAAACTTTAAAAAGTCCCTCAAAACTAATCTCTTTAAAGAAGCTTACTACCCAACCCACTAGAATACCGGTCACTTTACCGCTAGCTGATCCCACCTAGCTGGAACACACATAATTCATCCTTGGCCTATCCCACCTAGTGCCACCTATCTACACTACTGTTACTACAACTTTGATCCCTCTGACCTCTTCAATCCCTTATTTGTCTTATGTACCCCATTCCCTCTAGATTGTAAGCTCTGCGAGCAGGGTTCTCCACCTCATGTACCAGTCTGTTCTAGTTTGTCTAACTTAGTATGTAGTTCCCCTCTATGCTCTGTATTGTAATAAGTGTATATATTGGATATAGTGTGTAATGTGATACTGTAATAAGTGTATATATTGGATATAGTGTGTAATGTGATATTGTAATAAGTCTATATATTGGATATAGTCTGTAATGTGATATTGTAATAAGTATATATATAGTAAAGACTTACACTGTAAAGAGTAGTAGATACCTGGAATAACCTTCCAGAGGAAGCAGTACTCTTTATAGTTTCAATCTTCCACATATCTACTCCTTACTCTGATACACATCGGTACAGGAATTCGGGTTCCTGTCCCCTCCTGTGATCCATATATAATAAGTGTATAGGCAGTGAGGGGCCTGGTAAAGGGAGGGTTAATTGAATGACGGCGGGGGGCAGGCTATGGGGGGGGGGGGGTGCCTTACCTTGCAGCTCGTGTCTAGCAGACTGGCCAAAGTGTGAGAAGTGAATGATAAGCAGGATAAAGCTGAGGAGCTGGGCACTGTCCATGCTGGTGGCACAGGGTGGGTGTTGGTGCCGAGGGCAGACAGAGAGCTGTCAGTCCCTGCTCCGTGGAAGGTTTGAATGACAGAGGCAGCTCTCTGTCTGACACTCCTCCCACCCTGCTCCCACCCTGCTCACTCTGTTTACGCTCTGCATTCTTTGGGTAAATGGCTGTTTAACTGTAGCCTGCCTGGAGCTTGCAGAGTGTGGCCCACCCATGCCACGGTCCATGTCACGGGGAGGGTCACACAGTGGTCAGTCATCGCAGAGGCACTCACACAAGATCATTGCACGCAGTGGGCTGTCCCTGGAGGGTTTTCCCAGTTTCACCACCACCTCGGAAGATGATACGTGGTGCAATGTGGGGGGACGACCAAATACACGGCCAGTCAAATGAGTGGCTGCACCTGTATACTTCTAACCGGACATACTATTAATTAACGCAGTGTTTGCAGTGCTTGTCTGCTGCTGTATGGAGGGGCGAGTTGCCCCCAGGTGTTACAGGGTAATGGAGCGGGGTAGGAATGCAGCATAATCTGCCCCAGGCCCTGAATGAGAGATAATCGCATGGTGAGTTCATCCAGGTCACACGGGGTCATTATATATCCACCTGGAGAGGGGGGGGGGGTTAGGTACAGTCTCTCCCCTTCCCCCCCACACCTGCCAAACAGAAGCCACCTCTCAAAATTAACTCCCATTGTGCTAGTGCCAATGGGAGTCCAGCGCCCTTATGTCAGTCACCCACCTCAAAAGGAGACCCCTGAACCAATACTACCCAGTGTTTGGATGGATGACATCATCTCCAACCTGGATAATGATAGATATCCAAACTCCGTAACAAGTCCACTGCAAGACCTGGGGGGTGCACTGCAAGGAAAATATTGCACACACTGCAAATATATCACTGCGCTCTGCACACACTGCAAATATATCACTGAGCTCTGCACACACTGCACGTATATCACTGCGCTCTGCACACACTGCAAATATATCACTGAGCTCTGCACACACTGCAAATATATCACTGCTCTCTGCACACACTGCACGTATATCACTGCGCTCTGCACACACTGCAAATATATCACTGCGCTCTGCACACACTGCAAATATATCACTGCTCTCTGCACACACTGCACGTATATCACTGCGCTCTGCACACACTGCAAATATATCACTGCGCTCTGCACACACTGCAAATATATCACTGCTCTCTGCACACACTGCACGTATATCACTGCGCTCTGCACACACTGCAAATATATCACTGCGCTCTGCACACACTGCAAATATATCACTGCTCTCTGCACACACTGCACGTATATCACTGCGCTCTGCACACACTGCAAATATATCACTGAGCTCTGCACACACTGCAAATATATCACTGCTCTCTGCACACACTGCACGTATATCACTGCGCTCTGCACACACTGCAAATATATCACTGCGCTCTGCACACACTGCAAATATATCACTGCTCTCTGCACACACTGCACGTATATCACTGCGCTCTGCACACACTGCAAATATATCACTGAGCTCTGCACACACTGCACGTATATCACTGCGCTCTGCACACACTGCAAATATATCACTGAGCTCTGCACACACTGCACGTATATCACTGCGCTCTGCACACACTGCAAATATATCACTGAGCTCTGCACACACTGCAAATATATCACTGCTCTCTGCACACACTGCACGTATATCACTGCGCTCTGCACACACTGCAAATATATCACTGAGCTCTGCACACACTGCATGTATATCACTGCGCTCTGCACACACTGCAAATATATCACTGAGCTCTGCACACACTGCAATTATATCACTGCGCTCTGCACACACTGCAAATATATCACTGAGCTCTGCACACACTGCACATATATCACTGCGCTCTGCACACACTGCACAAATATCACTGCGCTCTGCACACACTGCACATATACACCTGCGCTCTGCACACACTGCACATATATACCTGCGCTCTGCACACACTGCACAAATATCACTGCGCTCTGCACACACTGCACATATATCACTGAGCTCTGCACACACTGCACATATATCACTGCTCTCTGCACACACTGCACCTATATCACTGCGCTCTGCACACACTGCAAATATATCACTGCGCTCTGCACACACTGCAAATATATCACTGAGCTCTGCACACACTGCAATTATATCACTGCGCTCTGCACACACTGCAAATATATCACTGAGCTCTGCACACACTGCACATATATCACTGCGCTCTGCACACACTAAACAAATATCACTGCGCTCTGCACACACTGCACATATATACCTGCGCTCTGCACACACTGCACAAATATCACTGCGCTCTGCACACACTGCACATATATACCTGCGCTCTGCACATATATACCTGCGCTCTGCACACACTGCACATATATCACTGCGCTCTGCACACACTGCACATATATCACTGCGCTCTGCACACACTGCACGTATATCACTGCGCTCTGCACACACTGCACATATATACCTGCGCTCTGCACACACTGCACAAATATCACTGCGCTCTGCACACACTGCACATATATACCTGCGCTCTGCACACACTGCACATATATCACTGCGCTCTGCACACTCTGCACACACTGCACATATATCACTGCGCTCTGCACACACTACAGGGTTGCATACATGATGATAAGGGTTATTATTTGAGAGGCAGACAAAGCCCAGTTTACTGAAATAAAGTAAGAGGATCAGCACGTGGCTCACAGACAGAGAGTTCATGTGGAAACCCTGATTACTGTGAATGAGGCGGAGATGAAGCAGAGGTCTGGACACCTCCCAAACCACACAATCATTTCCATAGCAACCTCCAGCATCACACACACAAACACAGCGTGTCCAGGACTCCCACTGGAAACACAGCCACGCGTGCCACAAACAGCACCATGCAATACATACAGCCAGGCGTGCCACAAACTGCACAATGCAATACATACAGCCAGGCGTGCCACAAACAGCACCATGCAATACATACAGCCAGGCGTGCCACAAACTGCACAATGCAATACATACAGCCAGGCGTGCCACAAACAGCACCATGCAATACATACAGCCACGCGTGCCACAAACAGCACCATGCAATACATACAGCCAGGCGTGCCACAAACTGCACCATGCAATACATACAGCCAGGCGTGCCACAAACAGCACCATGCAATACATACAGCCAGGCGTGCCACAAACAGCACCATGCAATACATACAGCCAGGCGTGCCACAAACAGCACCATGCAATACATACAGCCAGGCGTGCCACAAACTGCACAATGCAATACATACAGCCAGGCGTGCCACAAACAGCACCATGCAATACATACAGCCACGCGTGCCACAAACAGCACCATGCAATACATACAGCCAGGCGTGCCACAAACTGCACCATGCAATACATACAGCCAGGCGTGCCACAAACAGCACCATGCAATACATACAGCCAGGCGTGCCACAAACTGCACCATGCAATACATACAGCCAGGCGTGCCACAAACAGCACCATGCAATACATACAGCCACGCGTGCCACAAACAGCACCATGCAATACATACAGCCAGGCGTGCCACAAACAGCACCATGCAATACATACAGCCACGCGTGCCACAAACAGCACCATGCAATACATACAGCCAGGCGTGCCACAAACTGCACCATGCAATACATACAGCCACGCGTGCCACAAACAGCACCATGCAATACATACAGCCAGGCGTGCCACAAACTGCACAATGCAACCATGCAATACATACAGCCACGCGTGCCACAAACTGCACCATGCAATACATACAGCCACGCGTGCCACAAACTGCACCATGCAATACATACAGCCAGGCGTGCCACAAACAGCACCATGCAATACATACAGCCAGGCGTGCCACAAACTGCACCATGCAATACATACAGCCACGCGTGCCACAAACAGCACCATGCAATACATACAGCCAGGCGTGCCACAAACTGCACAATGCAACCATGCAATACATACAGCCACGCGTGCCACAAACTGCACAATGCAACCATGCAATACATACAGCCAGGCGTGCCACAAAGAGCACCATGCAATACATACAGCCACGCGTGCCACAAACAGCACCATGCAATACATACAGCCACGCGTGCCACAAACAGCACAATGCAATACATACAGCCAGGCGTGCCACAAACCGCACAATGCAACCATGCAATACATACAGCCACGCGTGCCACAAACAGCACCATGCAATACATACAGCCACGCGTGCCACAAACAGCACAATGCAATACATACAGCCAGGCGTGCCACAAACAGCACCATGCAATACATACAGCCAGGCGTGCCACAAACCGCACAATGCAACCATGCAATACATACAGCCACGCGTGCCACAAACAGCACCATGCAATACATACAGCCAGGCGTGCCACAAACAGCACCATGCAATACATACAGCCAGGCGTGCCACAAACAGCACCATGCAATACATACAGCCACGCGTGCCACAAACAGCACCATGCAATACATACAGCCAGGCGTGCCACAAACAGCACCATGCAATACATACAGCCACGCGTGCCACAAACAGCACCATGCAATACATACAGCCAGGCGTGCCACAAACTGCACCATGCAATACATACAGCCACGCGTGCCACAAACAGCACCATGCAATACATACAGCCAGGCGTGCCACAAACTGCACAATGCAACCATGCAATACATACAGCCACGCGTGCCACAAACTGCACCATGCAATACATACAGCCACGCGTGCCACAAACTGCACCATGCAATACATACAGCCAGGCGTGCCACAAACAGCACCATGCAATACATACAGCCAGGCGTGCCACAAACTGCACCATGCAATACATACAGCCACGCGTGCCACAAACAGCACCATGCAATACATACAGCCAGGCGTGCCACAAACTGCACAATGCAACCATGCAATACATACAGCCACGCGTGCCACAAACTGCACAATGCAACCATGCAATACATACAGCCAGGCGTGCCACAAAGAGCACCATGCAATACATACAGCCACGCGTGCCACAAACAGCACCATGCAATACATACAGCCACGCGTGCCACAAACAGCACAATGCAATACATACAGCCAGGCGTGCCACAAACCGCACAATGCAACCATGCAATACATACAGCCACGCGTGCCACAAACAGCACCATGCAATACATACAGCCACGCGTGCCACAAACAGCACAATGCAATACATACAGCCAGGCGTGCCACAAACAGCACCATGCAATACATACAGCCAGGCGTGCCACAAACCGCACAATGCAACCATGCAATACATACAGCCACGCGTGCCACAAACAGCACCATGCAATACATACAGCCAGGCGTGCCACAAACAGCACCATGCAATACATACAGCCAGGCGTGCCACAAACAGCACCATGCAATACATACAGCCACGCGTGCCACAAACAGCACCATGCAATACATACAGCCAGGCGTGCCACAAACCGCACAATGCAATACATACAGCCAGGCGTGCCACAAACAGCACAATGCAATACATACAGCCAGGCGTGCCACAAACAGCACAATGCAATACATACAGCCAGGCGTGCCACAAACAGCACAATGCAATACATACAGCCAGGCGTGCCACAAACAGCACAATGCAATACATACAGCCAGGCGTGCCACAAACCGCACAATGCAATACATACAGCCACGCGTGCCACAAACAGCACCATGCAATACATACAGCCACGCGTGCCACAAACAGCACCATGCAATACATACAGCCACGCGTGCCACAAACAGCACCATGCAATACATACAGCCAGGCGTGCCACAAACAGCACCATGCAATACATACAGCCACGCGTGCCACAAACAGCACCATGCAATACATACAGCCAGGCTTGCCACAAACAGCACCATGCAATACATACAGCCAGGCGTGCCACAAACTGCACCATGCAATACATACAGCCAGGCGTGCCACAAACTGCACAATGCAACCATGCAATACATACAGCCACGCGTGCCACAAACTGCACCATGCAATACATACAGCCAGGCGTGCCACAAACTGCACAATGCAACCATGCAATACATACAGCCACGCGTGCCACAAACTGCACAATGCAATACATACAGCCAGGCGTGCCACAAACTGCACAATGCAACCATGCAATACATACAGCCACGCGTGCCACAAACTGCACAATGCAATACATACAGCCAGGCGTGCCACAAACAGCACAATGCAACCATGCAATACATACAGCCACGCGTGCCACAAACAGCACAATGCAACCATGCAATACATACAGCCACGCGTGCCACAAACAGCACCATGCAATACATACAGCCAGGCGTGCCACAAACAACACAATGCAATACATACAGCCAGGCGTGCCACAAACAACACAATGCAATACATACAGCCAGGCGTGCCACAAACAGCACAATGCAACCATGCAATACATACAGCCACGCGTGCCACAAACAACACAATGCAATACATACAGCCAGGCGTGCCACAAACAGCACAATGCAACCATGCAATACATACAGCCACGCGTGCCACAAACAGCACAATGCAATACATACAGCCAGGCGTGCCACAAACAGCACCATGCAATACATACAGCCACGCGTGCCACAAACAGCACAATGCAATACATACAGCCACGCGTGCCACAAACAGCACAATGCAACCATGCAATACATACAGCCACGCGTGCCACAAACAGCACAATGCAACCATGCAATACATACAGCCACGCGTGCCACAAACAACACAATGCAATACATACAGCCAGGCGTGCCACAAACAGCACAATGCAACCATGCAATACATACAGCCACGCGTGCCACAAACAGCACAATGCAATACATACAGCCAGGCGTGCCACAAACAGCACCATGCAATACATACAGCCACGCGTGCCACAAACAGCACAATGCAATACATACAGCCACGCGTGCCACAAACAGCACAATGCAACCATGCAATACATACAGCCACGCGTGCCACAAACAGCACAATGCAACCATGCAATACATACAGCCACGCGTGCCACAAAGAGCACAGTGCAACCATGCAATACATACAGCCACGCGTGCCACAAACCGCACAATGCAACCATGCAATACATACAGCCACGCGTGCCACAAACCGCACAATGCAACCATGCAATACATACAGCCACGCGTGCCACAAACAACACAATGCAATACATACAGCCACGCGTTCCACAAACAGCACAATGCAACCATGCAATACATACAGCCACGCGTGCCACAAACAGCACAATGCAACCATGCAATACATACAGCCACGCGTGCCACAAACAACACAATGCAATACATACAGCCACGCGTTCCACAAACAGCACAATGCAACCATGCAATACATACAGCCACGCGTGCCACAAACAGCACAATGCAACCATGCAATACATACAGCCAGGCGTGCCACAAACAGCACAATGCAACCATGCAATACATACAGCCACGCGTGCCACAAACAGCACAATGCAACCATGCAATACATACAGCCACGCGTGCCACAAACAGCACAATGCAATACATACAGCCACGCGTTCCACAAACAGCACAATGCAACCATGCAATACATACAGCCACGCGTTCCACAAACAGCACAATGCAACCAGGCAATACATACAGCCACGCGTGCCACAAACAGCACAATGCACCCATGCAATACATACAGCCACGCGTGCCACAAACTGCACAATGCAACCATGCAATACATACAGCCACGCGTGCCACAAACTGCACAATGCAACCATGCAATACATACAGCCACGCGTGCCACAAACCGCACAATGCAATACATACAGCCACGCGTGCCACAAACAACACAATGCAATACATACAGCCACGCGTGCCACAAACAGCACAATGCAACCATGCAATACATACAGCCACGCGTGCCACAAACAGCACAATGCAACCATGCAATACATACAGCCACGCGTGCCACAAACAGCACAATGCAACCATGCAATACATACAGCCACGCGTGCCACAAAGAGCACAGTGCAACCATGCAATACATACAGCCACGCGTGCCACAAACAGCACAATGCAACCATGCAATACATACAGCCACGCGTGCCACAAACAGCACAATGCAACCATGCAATACATACAGCCACGCGTGCCACAAACCGCACAATGCAACCATGCAATACATACAGCCACGCGTGCCACAAACTGCACAATGCAACCATGCAATACATACAGCCACGCGTGCCACAAACAGCACAATGCAACCATGCAATACATACAGCCACGCGTGCCACAAACTGCACAATGCAACCATGCAATACATACAGCCACGCGTGCCACAAACAGCACAATGCAATACATACAGCCACGCGTGCCACAAACAACACAATGCAACCATGCAATACATACAGCCACGTGTGTCACAAACCGCACAATGCAACCATGCAATACATACAGCCACGCGTGCCACAAACTGCACAATGCAACCATGCAATACATACAGCCACGCGTGCCACAAACTGCACAATGCAACCATGCAATACATACAGACACGCGTGCCACAAACTGCACAATGCAACCATGCAATACATACAGCCACGCGTGCCACAAACAGCACAATGCAACCATGCAATACATACAGCCACGCGTGCCACAAAGAGCACAGTGCAACCATGCAATACATACAGCCACGCGTGCCACAAACTGCACAATGCAACCATGCAATACATACAGACACGCGTGCCACAAACTGCACAATGCAACCATGCAATACATACAGACACGCGTGCCACAAACTGCACAATGCAACCATGCAATACATACAGCCACGCGTGCCACAAACCGCACAATGCAACCATGCAATACATACAGCCACGCGTGCCACAAACCGCACAATGCAACCATGCAATACATACAGCCACGCGTGCCACAAAGAGCACAGTGCAACCAGGCAATACATACAGCCACGCGTGCCACAAAGAGCACAGTGCAATACATACAGCCACGCGTGCCACAAACAGCACAATGCAACCATGCAATACATACAGCCACGCGTGCCACAAACAGCACAATGCAACCATGCAATACATACAGCCACGCTTGCCACAAAGAGCACAGTGCAACCAGGCAATACATACAGCCACGCGTGCCACAAACAGCACAATGCAACCATGCAATACATACAGCCACGCGTGCCACAAAGAGCACAGTGCAACCAGGCAATAAATACAGCCTCACGTGCCACAAACAGCACAATGCAACCATGCAATACATACAGCCACGCGTGGCACAAACAGCACAATCCAACCATGCAATAAATACAGCCTCACGTGCCACAAACAGCACAATGCAACCATGCAATACATACAGCCACGCGTGCCACAAACCGCACAATGCAACAATGCAATACATACAGCCACGTGTGTCACAAACAGCACAATGCAATACATACCGCCACGCGTGCTGAAACTATGCACGCTACATACAAACAGCCATGTGTGTCACAAACCACACAATGCAACATGCAATAAATACAGCCAAGCGCAAACGGCACAATGCAATACATACAGCCACACTTGCCGAAAACCATGCACGATACACTACATACAGCCATGCGTGCCGAAACTATGCACGCTACATACAAACACCCACGCATGCCACAAACAGCACAGTGCAACCATGCATGCCACACAACAGCATAATACTGCCATGTACACCACTACATCGAAGCATGCCACAACCATCACACCATAGAAAAATGCACGCCACAATGCAACCATGCAATACATAGCCACGCGTGCCACAAACAGCACATTGCATGACACACACGCTTTAGACCTAGCACAATACAGCAGTATGCCCCTCTGTGTGGGGGCGGGGGGGGGGGGGGCTATAAGCCTCCGAGGATGCCCTCATATAGCAGCATGCCCCTCTGTGCGGGGGAAGGATGGGCTATAAGCCCCCGAGGATGCCCTCATATAGCAGCATGCCCCTCTGTGGGGGGGGGGCTATAAGCCCCTGAGGATGCCCTCATATAGCAGCATGCCCCTCTGTGGGGGGGGGGAGGGCTATAAGCCTCCGAGAATGCCCTCATATAGCAGCATGCCCCTCTGTGGGGGGGGGGGCTATAAGCCCCCGAGGATGCCCTCATATAGCAGCATGCCCCTCTGTGCGGGGGAAGGATGGGCTATAAGCCCCCGAGGATGCCCTCATATAGCAGCATGCCCCTCTGTGGGGGGGGGGGGGGGGGCTATAAGCTCCTAAGGGTTTCCATGTATTTAGCATCTTTTGCATATCTTCCAGGTGAGATCATGTGGTAATAACATGTACCAACAACCACATCCCCCTCCCGCCCAGCTAATCGGTTTATATACAGCGCCTTCTGCATTTCAGATCTGTCCCTGCAGAACGGGGGGGGGGCATGTGAGGTTTCCTGAGGAAAATCTTCCCAACATGAATAAGTTAGTGGAAACAAAGCATCATGTTTGATCCTGTGCTAGAGAATCCAACTCGGCATCACCAGGGGTGGACACAAATATTGGTTATTATTATTTGATCACTGGGCAGTATTATTATTATGTTATCACTGGGCAGTGGGCAGTATTATTATTATATTATCACTGGGCAGTGGGCAGTATTATTATTATGTTATCAGTGGGCAGTATTATTATTATATTATCACTGGGCAGTATTATTATTATATTATCACTGGGCAGTATTATTATATTATCACTGGGTAATGGGCAGTATTATTATTATATTATCACTGGGCAGTGGGCAGTATTATTATTATGTTATCACTGGGCAGTGGACAGTATTATTATATTATCACTGGGCAGTGGGCAGTATTATTATTATGTTATCAGTGGGCAGTATTATTATTATATTATCACTGGGCAGTATTATTATTATATTATCACTGGGCAGTATTATTATTATATTATCACTGGGCAATGGGCAGTATTATTATTATATTATCACTGGGCAGTATTATTATTATATTATCACTGGGCAGTATTATTATTATATTATCAGTGGCCAGTATTATTATTATATTATCACTGGGCAGTATTATTATATTATCACTGGGCAGTGGGCAGTATTATTATTATATTATCAGTGGGCAGTATTATTATTATATTATCACTGGGCAGTGGGCAGTATTATTATGTTATCACTGGGCAGTATTATTATTATTATGTTATCAGTGGGCAGTATTATTATTATATTATCACTGGGCAGTATTATTATTATATTATCAGTGGGCAGTATTATTATGTTATCACTGGGCAGTGGTCAGTATTATTATTATATTATCACTGGGCAGTATTATTATGTTATCACTGGGCAGTGGGCAGTATTATTATTATTATGTTATCACTGGGCAGTATTATTATTATATTATCAGTGGGCAGTATTATTATTATATTATCACTGGGCAGTATTATTATTATGTTATCACTGGGCAGTATTAATATTATATTATCAGTGGGCAGTATTAATATTATATTATCAGTGGGCAGTATTATTATTATATTATCAGTGGGCAGTATTATTATGTTATCACTGGGCAGTATTATTATTATGTTATCACTGGGCAGTATTATTATTATATTATCACTGGGCAGTATTATTATTATATTATCACTGGGCAGTATTATTATTATATTATCAGTGGGCAGTATTATTATATTATCAGTGGACAGTATTATTATATTATCAGTGGGCAGTATTATTATTATATTATCAGTGGGCAGTATTATTATGTTATCACTGGGCAGTGGGCAGTATTATTATTATATTATCAGTGGGCAGTATTATTATGTTATCAGTGGGCAGTATTATTATTATATTATCACTGGCCAGTATTATTATTATATTATCAGTGGGCAGTATTATTATTATATTATCACTGGGCAGTATTATTATTATATTATCACTGGGCAGTATTATTATTATATTATCACTGGGCAGTGGGCAGTTTTATTATTATATTATCAGTGGGCAGTATTATTATTATATTATCAGTGGGCAGTATTATTATTATATTATCAGTGGGCAGTATTATTATTATATTATCACTGTGCAGTATTATTATTATGTTATCACTGGGCAGTGGGCAGTATTATTATTATATTATCACTGGGCAGTATTATTATTATATTATCAGTGGGCAGTATTATTATTATATTATCACTGGGCAGTATTATTATGTTATCACTGGGCAGTATTATTATTATATTATCAGTGGGCAGTGGGCAGTATTATTATTATATTATCACTGGGCAGTGGGCAGTATTATTATGTTATCACTGGGCAGTGGGCAGTATTATTATTATATTATCAGTGGGCAGTATTATTATTATATTATCACTGGGCAATATTATTATTATATTATCACTGGACAGTATTATTATTATATTGGCAGTGGGCAGTATTATTATGTTATCACTGGGCAGTATTATTATTATATTATCAGTGGGCAGTATTATTATTATATTATCACTGGGCAGTGGGCAGTATTATTATGTTATCACTGGGCAGTGGGCAGTATTATTATTATATTATATTATCACTGGGCAGTGGGCAGTATTATTATTATATTATATTATCACTGGGCAGTGGGCAGTATTATTATGTTATCACTGGGCAGTGGGCAGTATTATTATGTTATCACTGGGCAGTGGGCAGTATTATTATTATTATATTATCACTGGGCAGTATTATTATATTATCACTGGGCAGTGGGCAGTATTATTATTATATTATCACTGGGCAGTGGGCAGTATTATTATGTTATCACTGGGCAGTGGGCAGTATTATTATTATATTATCACTGGGCAGTATTATTATTATATTATCACTGGGCAGTGGGCAGTATTATGTTATCACTGGGCAGTGGCCAGTATTATTATTATATTATCAGTGGGCAGTATTATTATTATATTATCACTGGGCAGTATTATTATTATATTATCACTGGGCAGTGGGCAGTATTATTATGTTATCACTGGGCAGTGGGCAGTATTATTATATTATCACTGGGCAGTGGGCAGTATTATTATGTTATCACTGGGCAGTGGGCAGTATTATTATTATATTATCAGTGGGCAGTATTATTATTATATTATCACTGGGCAGTGGGCAGTATTATTATGTTATCACTGGGCAGTGGGCAGTATTATTATGTTATCACTGGGCAGTGGGCAGTATTATTATTATATTATCACTAGGCAGTATTATTATTATATTATCACTGGGCAGTGGGCAGTATTATTATTATATTATCACTGGGCAGTGGGCAGTATTATTATTATGTTATCACTGGGTAGTGGGCAGTATTATTATTATGTTATCACTGGGCAGTATTATTATTATATTATCACTGGGCAGTATTAATAATAATACTGCCCACTGCCCAGTGATAACATAATAATAATACTGCCCAGTGATAATATAATAATAATACTGCCCAGTGATAACATAATAATAATACTGCCCACTGCCCAGTGATAACATAATAATAATACTGCCCACTGATAATATAATAATAATACTGCCCAGTGATAATATAATAATAATACTGCCCACTGCCCAGTGATAACATAATAATACTGCCCACTGCCCAGTGATAATATAATAATACTGCCCAGTGATAATATAATAATAATACTGCCCAGTGATAACATAATAATAATACTGCCCACTGCCCAGTGATAACATAATAATACTGCCCACTGCCCAGTGATAACATAATAATACTGCCCACTGATAATATAATAATAATACTGCCCACTGCCCAGTGATAATATAATAATAATACTGCCCACTGCCCAGTGATAACATAATAATAATACTGCCCACTGCCCAGTGATAACATAATAATATGTTATCACTGGGCAGTGGGCAGTATTATTATTATATTATCACTGGGCAGTGGGCAGTATTATTATTATATTATCAGTGGGCAGTATTATTATTATGTTATCACTGGGCAGTATTATTATTATATTATCACTGGGCAGTATTATTATATTATCACTGGGCAGTGGGCAGTATTATTATTATGTTATCAATGGGGAGTATTATTATTATATTATCACTGGGCAGTATTATTATTATGTTATCAGTGGGCAGTATTATTATTATGTTATCACTGGGCAGTATTATTATTATGTTATCACTGGGCAGTATTATTATTATATTATCAGTGGGTAGTATTATTATTATATTATCACTGGGCAGTGGGCAGTATTATTATTATATTATCACTGGGCAGTGGGCAGTATTATTATTATGTTATCAGTGGGCAGTATTATTATGTTATCACTGGGCAGTGGGCAGTATTATTATTATATTATCAGTGGGCAGTATTATTATTATATTATCACTGGGCAGTGGGCAGTATTATTATTATGTTATCACTGGGCAGTGGGCAGTATTATTATTATGTTATCACTGGGCAGTATTATTATTATATTATCACTGGGCAGTATTATTATTATATTATCACTGGGCAGTATTATTATTATATTATCACTGGGCAGTGGGCAGTATTATTATTATATTATCACTGGGCAGTGGGCAGTATTATTATTATGTTATCAGTGGGCAGTATTATTATGTTATCACTGGGCAGTGGCCAGTATTATTATTATATTATCAGTGGGCAGTATTATTATTATATTATCATTGGGCAGTATTATTATTATATTATCAGTGGGCAGTATTATTATGTTATCAGTGGGCAGTATTATTATTATATTATCACTGGGCAATATTATTATTATATTATCACTGGGCAATATTATTATATTATCAGTGGGAAGTATTATTATTATATTATCACTGGGCAGTGGGCAGTATTATTATTATGTTATCACTGGGCAGTGGGCAGTATTATTATGTTATCAGTGGGCAGTATTATTATTATATTATCAGTGGGCAGTATTATTATTATGTTATCACTGGGCAGTGGGCAGTATTATTATATTATCAGTGGGCAGTATTATTATTATGTTATCAGTGGGCAGTATTATTATGTTATCAGTGGGCAGTATTATTATTATATTATCACTGGGCAGTATTACTATTATATTATCAGTGGGCAGTATTATTATGTTATCAGTGGGCAGTATTATTAGTATATTATCATTGGGCAGTATTATTATTATATTATCAGTGGGCAGTATTATTATGTTATCAGTGGGCAGTAGTATTATTATATTATCACTGGGCAATATTATTATTATATTATCACTGGGCAGTATTATTATTATATTATCACTGGGCAGTGGGCAGTATTATTATTATGTTATCACTGGGCAGTGGGCAGTATTATTATTATGTTATCACTGGGCAGTGGGCAGTATTATTATGTTATCACTGGGCAGTATTATTATTATATTATCAGTGGGCAGTATTATTATTATATTATCAGTGGGCAGTATTATTATGTTATCAGTGGGCAGTATTATTATTATATTATCATTGGGCAGTATTATTATTATATTATCAGTGGGCAGTATTATTATTATATTATCACTGGGCAATATTATTATTATATTATCAGTGGGCAGTATTATTATTATATTATCACTGGGCAGTGGGCAGTATTATTATTATGTTATCAGTGGGCAGTATTATTATGTTATCACTGGGCAGTGGCCAGTATTATTATTATATTATCAGTGGCCAGTATTATTATTATATTATCATTGGGCAGTATTATTATTATATTATCAGTGGGCAGTATTATTATGTTATCAGTGGGCAGTATTATTATTATATTATCACTGGGCAATATTATTATTATATTATCACTGGGCAATATTATTATTATATTATCAGTGGGCAGTATTATTATTATATTATCACTGGGCAGTGGGCAGTATTATTATTATGTTATCACTGGGCAGTGGGCAGTATTATTATTATATTATCAGTGGGCAGTATTATTATTATATTATCACTGGGCAGTGGGCAGTATTATTATTATGTTATCACTGGGCAGTGGGCAGTATTATTATATTATCAGTGGGCAGTATTATTATATTATCAGTGGGCAGTATTATTATTATTATATTATCAGTGGGCAGTATTATTATGTTATCAGTGGGCAGTATTATTATTATATTATCACTGGGCAGTATTACTATTATATTATCAGTGGGCAATATTATTATGTTATCAGTGGGCAGTATTATTAGTATATTATCATTGGGCAGTATTATTATTATATTATCAGTGGGCAGTATTATTATGTTATCAGTGGGCAGTAGTATTATTATATTATCACTTGGCAATATTATTATATTATCACTGGGCAATATTATTATTATATTATCAGTGGGCAGTATTATTATTATATTATCAGTGGGCAGTATTATTATTATGTTATCACTGGGCAGTGGGCAGTATTATTATTATGTTATCACTGGGCAGTGGGCAGTATTATTATGTTATCACTGGGCAGTATTATTATTATATTATCAGTGGGCAGTATTATTATTATATTATCAGTGGGCAGTATTATTATGTTATCAGTGGGCAGTAGTATTATTATATTATCACTTGGCAATATTATTATATTATCACTGGGCAATATTATTATTATATTATCAGTGGGCAGTATTATTATTATATTATCACTGGGCACTGGGCAGTATTATTATGATGTTATCACTGGGCAGTGGGCAGTATTATTATTATGTTATCACTGGGCAGTGGGCAGTATTATTATGTTATCACTGGGCAGTATTATTATTATATTATCAGTGGGCAGTATTATTATGTTATCAGTGGGCAGTATTATTATTATATTATCAATGGGCAGTATTATTATTATATTATCAGTGGGCAGTATTATTATGTTATCAGTGGGCAGTATTATTATTATATTATCACTGGGCAATATTATTATTATATTATCAGTGGGCAGTATTATTATTATATTATCACTGGGCAGTGGGCAGTATTATTATTATGTTATCAGTGGGCAGTATTATTATGTTATCACTGGGCAGTGGGTAGTATTATTATTATATTATCACTGGGCAGTGGGCAGTATTATTATGTTATGTTATCACTGGGCAGTGGGCAGTATTATTATATTATCAGTGGGTAGTATTATTATTATATTATCAGTGGGCAGTATTATTATGTTATCACTGGGCAGTGGGCAGTATTATTATTATATTATCACTGGGCAGTATTATTATATTATCACTGGGCAGTGGGCAGTATTATTATTATATTATCACTGGGCAGGGGGCAGTATTATTATGTTATCACTGGGCAGTATTATTATATTATCACTGGGCAGTGGGCAGTATTATTATTATATTATCACTGGGCAAGGGGGCAGTATTATTATGTTATCACTGGGCAGTATTATTATTATATTATCACTGGGCAGTATTATTATTATATTATCAGTGGGCAGTATTATTATTATGTTATCACTGGGCAGTGGGCAGTATTATTATTATATTATCAGTGGGCAGTATTATGTTATCAGTGGGCAGTGGGCAGTATTATTATTATATTATCAGTGGGCAGTATTATTATGTTATCACTGGGCAGTATTATTATTATATTATCAGTGGGCAGTATTATTATTATATTATCACTGGGCAGTATTATTATTATATTATCAGTGGGCAGTATTATTATTATTATATTATCAGTGGGCAGTATTATTATTATTATATTATCAGTGGGCAGTATTATTATGTTATCACTGGGCAGTATTATTATTATTATATTATCAGTGGGCAGTATTATTATTATATTATCACTGGGCAGTATTATTATTATATTATCACTGGGCAGTATTATTATTATATTATCAGTGGGCAGTATTATTATTATATTATCACTGGGCAGTATTATTATTATTATATTATCAGTGGGCAGTATTATTATGTTATCACTGGGCAGTATTATTATTATTATATTATCAGTGGGCAGTATTATTATTATATTATCAGTGGGCAGTATTATTATGTTATCACTGGGCAGTATTATTATTATTATATTATCAGTGGGCAGTATTATTATTATATTATCACTGGGCAGTATTATTATGTTATCACTGGGCAGTATTATTATTATATTATCAGTGGGCAGTATTATTATTATTATCACTGGGCAGTATTATTATGTTATCACTGGGCAGTATTATTATTATATTATCAGTGGGCAGTATTATTATTATTATATTATCACTGGGCAGTATTATTATTATATTATCACTGGGCAGTATTATTATTATATTATCAGTGGGCAGTATTATTATTATATTATCACTGGGCAGTATTATTATTATATTATCAGTGGGCAGTATTATTATTATATTATCACTGGGCAGTATTATTATTATTATATTATCAGTGGGCAATATTATTATTATATTATCACTGGGCAGTATTATTATTATATTATCACTGGGCAGTATTATTATTATATTATCACTGGGCAGTATTATTATTATTATGTTATCACTGGGCAGTATTAGACAATAATAATATTATTATAAGACTGGGATATACAGAGGTATCAGGGGGCGGGTCTCTGCTTTTTGACCCGGAAGTTGGAAGCGCACTGACTTTTTCCGGGTTGTCGCGGCAACATGGCGGCGCCCATGGAGCTGTACTGCTGGAAGGGGGATTGGGGGCTGCCCTCTGTGGACGTTGACTGTTTGGCTGTGCTGGTAGGAGACCCTGCTAGTGTATCGGGGGGCGCTAACCTGATCTGGTGTCCCCCCGCCCCCCAGTCATACTCCCACTCCCTGGGCAGGTTACTACTTATATCCTTAGTCTCTCATTGTCCCACGATCACTGTGAAGCAGGGAGAGACTATATAGCTGTCAAAGCAAGGGCCTTCTTTTACAGCTGACTGACTGTAACAGTGATCTGATGTTCCCCGGGGCTTCAGCAGACATGACAATGAAGAGCCTCTGTACCGTTAGACATGTAGTGGAAGAGGATAACCCGGCTGGCCCCTGGTTCTGTTCGTGTGTTGGTGTCTCTGGCCCCTGGTTCTGTTCCTGTGTTGGTGTCTCTGGCCCCTGGTTCTGTTCGTGTGTTGGTGTCTCTGGCCCTTGGTTCTGTTCCTGTGTTGGTGTCTCTGGCCCCTGGTTCTGTTCCTGTGTTGGTGTCTCTGGCCCCTGGTTCTGTTCCTGTGTTGGTGTCTCTGGCCCCTGGTTCTGTTCGTGTGTTGGTGTCTCTGGCCCCTGGTTCTGTTCCTGTGTTGGTGTCTCTGGCCCCTGGTTCTGTTCCTGTGTTGGTGTCTCTGGCCCCTGGTTCTGTTCCTGTGTTGGTGTCTCTGTCCCCTGGTTCTGTTCCTGTGTTGGTGTCTCTGGCCCCTGGTTCTGTTCGTGTGTTGGTGTCTCTGGCCCCTGGTTCTGTTCCTGTGTTGGTGTCTCTGGCCCCTGGTTCTGTTCCTGTGTTGGTGTCTCTGGCCCCTGGTTCTGTTCGTGTGTTGGTGTCTCTGTCCCCTGGTTCTGTTCGTGTGTTGGTGTCTCTGGCCCCTGGTTCTGTTCCTGTGTTGGTGTCTCTGGCCCCTGGTTCTGTTCGTGTGTTGGTGTCTCTGGCCCCTGGTTCTGTTCCTGTGTTGGTGTCTCTGGCCCCTGGTTCTGTTCCTGTGTTGGTGTCTCTGGCCCCTGGTTCTGTTCCTGTGTTGGTGTCTCTGGCCCCTGGTTCTGTTCGTGTGTTGGTGTCTCTGTCCCCTGGTTCTGTTCGTGTGTTGGTGTCTCTGTCCCCTGGTTCTGTTCGTGTGTTGGTGTCTCTGACCCTTGGTTCTGTTCCTGTGTTGGTGTCTCTGTCCCCTGGTTCTGTTCGTGTGTTGGTGTCTCTGGCCCCTGGTTCTGTTCGTGTGTTGGTGTCTCTGGCCCCTGGTTCTGTTCCTGTGTTGGTGTCTCTGGCCCCTGGTTCTGTTCCTGTGTTGGTGTCTCTGGCCCCTGGTTCTGTTCGTGTGTTGGTGTCTCTGTCCCCTGGTTCTGTTCGTGTGTTGGTGTCTCTGGCCCCTGGTTCTGTTCCTGTGTTGGTGTCTCTGGCCCCTGGTTCTGTTCGTGTGTTGGTGTCTCTGGCCCCTGGTTCTGTTCCTGTGTTGGTGTCTCTGGCCCCTGGTTCTGTTCCTGTGTTGGTGTCTCTGGCCCCTGGTTCTGTTCGTGTGTTGGTGTCTCTGTCCCCTGGTTCTGTTCTTGTGTTGGTGTCTCTGTCCCCTGGTTCTGTTCGTGTGTTGGTGTCTCTGACCCTTGGTTCTGTTCCTGTGTTGGTGTCTCTGTCCCCTGGTTCTGTTCCTGTGTTGGTGTCTCTGGCCCTTGGTTCTGTTCCTGTGTTGGTGTCTCTGGCCCTTGGTTCTGTTCCTGTGTTGGTGTCTCTGGCCCCTGGTTCTGTTCCTGTGTTGGTGTCTCTGGCCCCTGGTTCTGTTCGTGTGTTGGTGTCTCTGTCCCCTGGTTCTGTTCGTGTGTTGGTGTCTCTGAACCTTGGTTTTGTTCCCGTGTTTGTGTCTCTGACCCTTGGTTCTGTTCCTGTGTTGGTGTCTCTGGCCCTTGGTTCTGTTCCTGTGTTGGTGTCTCTGGCCCTTGGTTCTGTTCCTGTGTTGGTGTCTCTGACCCTTGGTTCTGTTCCTGTGTTGGTGTCTCTGGCCCCTGGTTCTGTTCGTGTGTTGGTGTCTCTGTCCCCTGGTTCTGTTCGTGTGTTGGTGTCTCTGACCCTTGGTTCTGTTCCTGTGTTGGTGTCTCTGGCCCTTGGTTCTGTTCCTGTGTTGGTGTCTCTGGCCCTTGGTTCTGTTCCTGTGTTGGTGTCTCTGGCCCTTGGTTCTGTTCCTGTGTTGGTGTCTCTGACCCTTGGTTCTGTTCCTGTGTTGGTGTCTCTGGCCCCTGGTTCTGTTCGTGTGTTGGTGTCTCTGTCCCCTGGTTCTGTTCGTGTGTTGGTGTCTCTGACTCTTGGTTCTGTTCCTGTGTTGGTGTCTCTGACCCTTGGTTCTGTTCCCGTGTTGGTGTCTCTGACCCTTGGTTCTTTTCCCGTGTTGGCGTCTCTGACCCTTGGTTCTTTTCCCGTGTTGGCGTCTCTGTCCCCTTGTTGGTTCTGTTACTGTCTTGACGTCTCTGTCCCCTGGTTGGTTCTGTTCCTGTCTTGGCGTCTCTGTCCCCTGGTTGGTTCTGTTACTGTCTTGACGTCTCTGTCCCCTGGTTGGTTCTGTTACTGTCTTGGCGTCTCTGTCCCCTTGTTGGTTCTGATCCTGTCTGGCGTCTCTGTCCCCTGGTTGGTTCTGTTGCTGTTTTGGCGTCTCTGTCCCCTGGTTGGTTCTGTTGCTGTTTTGGCGTCTCTGTCCCCTGGTTGGTTCTGTTGCTGTCTTGGCGTCTCTGTCCCCTGCTTGGTTCTGATCCTGTCTTGGCGTCTCTGTCCCCTGGTTGGTTCTGTTGCTGTTTTGGCGTCTCTGTCCCCTGGTTGGTTCTGTTCCTGTCTTGGCGTCTCTGTCCCCTGGTTGGTTCTGATCCTGTCTTGGCGTCTCTGTCCCCTGGTTGGTTCTGTTGCTGTCTTGGCGTCTCTGTCCCCTGGTTGGTTCTGTTCCTGTCTTGCCGTCTCTGTCTCCTGGTTGGTTCTGATCCTGTCTTGGCGTCTCTGTCCCCTGGTTGGTTCTGTTCCTGTCTTGGCGTCTCTGTCCCCTGGTTGGTTCTGTTACTGTCTTGGCGTCTCTGTCCCCTGGTTGGTTCTGTTCCTGTCTTGGCGTCTCTGTCCCCTGGTTGGTTCTGTTCCTGTCTTGGCGTCTCTGTCCCCTTGTTGGTTCTGTTACTGTCTTGCCGTCTCTGTCCCCTGGTTGGTTCTGTTGCTGTCTTGACGTCGCTGTCCCCTGGTTGGTTCTGTTACTGTCATTACACCAGAGAGGTGAATAGCTTGGATTAACACTTTATCTGCTGTTTATGTACTTGGTGTTCCCATAGAGCTGTGCAGCCAGTCCTGCTCCCTCTTTCACACATACATGTGGATTTTCCGTGTCTCCAGCTTTTTTTTAATAAGAGATTATTCTTCTGTGTTCAGCAAAAGTACACAGCTCTCTCTGTGATTACCTCATAGCGGTGAGATAAAACCCAGCCAGCTTATCCATTCTTATTCGCTGGTAGAGAGTTATGACATCACCGGCCACAGATGGGGCTGAAGGTGTGGATACAGAGGCAGTGCCCAGGTCTGTAATGGCTTCTTTCTCATTACTTTATTGCAGACCTATGCCAAGTTCTCTGGAGCTCCTCTGAAAGTGCACAAGCTGTCAAACCCATGGAGAAGCCCCTCAGGTAAATGGTCGCTATCTGGGGGTCACAAGCACTGCTTCCTCCTGCAGCTTAACACACATGTCTGTCCCTGCAGGTCGGCTGCCTGCTCTCAAGACTCATGGGGAAGGAGTCCTCTTTCAGACCACAAAAATCATTACTCATCTCAGGAAGCAGGTGAGAGTCCGACCTGAACTGTGCGCTGTGACAGGGTGAAGGGCAATGGGGGGAAGGCTGAGGTCTCTGGCAGTGGAGGGGATGGGGGGAAGGCTGAGGTCTCTGGCAGTGGAGGGGATGGGGGGAAGGCTGAGGTCTCTGACAGCGGAGGGTATGGGGGAAGGCTGAGGTCTCTGGTAGTGGAGGGGATGGGGGAAGCCTGAGGTCTCTGGCAGCGGAGGGGATGGGGGAAGGCTGAGGTCTCTGGTAGCGGAGGGTATGGGGGAGAAGGTTGAGGTCTCTGGCAGTGGAGGGTATGGGGGAGAAGGCTGAGGTCTCTGGCAGTGGAGGCTATGGGGGAAGGCTGAGGTCTCTGGCAGTGGAGGGGATGGGGGAAGGCTGAGGTCTCTGACAGCGGAGGGTATGGGGGAAAGCTGAGGTCTCTGGCAGTGGAGGGGATGGGGGAAGGCTGAGGTCTCTGGCAGTGGAGGGGATGGGGGAAGGCTGAGGTCTCTGACAGCGGAGGGTATGGGGGAAAGCTGAGGTCTCTGGCAGTGGAGGGGATGGGGGAAGGCTGAGGTCTCTGACAGCGGAGGGTATAGGGGAAGGCTGAGGTCTCTGGCATTGGAGGGTATGGGGGAAGGCTGAGGTCTCTGACAGCGGAGGGTATGGGGGAAGGCTGAGGTCTCTGGCAGTGGATGGTATGGGGGAAGGCTGAGGTCTCTGGCAGTGGAGGGGATGGGGGAAGGCTGAGGTCTCTGGCATTGGAGGGTATGGGGGAAGGCTGAGGTCTTTGACAGCAGAGGGTATGGGGGAAGGCTGAGGTCTCTGGCAGTGGATGGTATGGGGGAAGGCTGAGGTCTCTGGCAGTGGAGGGGATGGGGGAAGGCTGAGGTCTCTGACAGCGGACGGTATGGGGGAAGGCTGAGGTCTCTGACAGCGGAGGGTATGGGGGAAGGCTGAGGTCTCTGGCAGCGGAGGGTATGGGGTAAGGCTGAGGTCTCTGGCAGCGGAGGGTATGGTGGGGAAGGCTGAGGTCTCTGGCAGCGGAGGGTATGGGGGAGAAAGCTGAGGTCTCTGGCAGTGGAGGGTATGGGGGAAGGCTGAGGTCTCTGGCAGTGGAGGGTATGGGGGAAGGCTGAGGTCTCTGGCAGTGGAGGGTATGGGGGAAGGCTGAGGTCTCTGGCAGTGGAGGGTATGGTGGGGAAGGCTGAGGTCTCTGACAGCGGAGGGTATGGGGGAGAAGGCTGAGGTCTCTGGCAGTGGAGGGGATGGGGGAGAAGGCTGAGGTCTCTGGCAGTGGAGGGGATGGGGGAAGGCTGAGGTCTCTGGCAGTGGAGGGGATGGGGGAAGGCTGAGGTCTCTGGCAGCGGAGGGGATGGGGGAAAGCTGAGGTCTCTGGCAGTGGAGGGGATGGGGGAAGGCTGAGGTCTCTGGCAGTGGATGGTATATTGGGCCAGGCTTCTATACATTATAAAGAGGCGTGTGGTTTCTTTGTGACCACATGTATGCGTGTCTGTAATGTATCATAGAGGATTCCTTGTGCTGCTCTCTGACCTCAGTGGAAAATCAAACTGAGCATTTTCAGGGAAAAAGCACAGTCTGTATCTGTGCAGAGCCATCAGACACCGCTTCCTGCCATGATCTGCCAGCAAATGGGGTAAAAAAGTGCGGCAGTCACCATGGCAACCAATGTAACGATCCTGTCGATCGCTCCACTTTTAGCACTTTATACCCCAGAATCGCTGTGTTCAGAGCATTCGTTCTTCTCTCTTCCCTTCTCCAGAAATACAATGCAGATTATGACCTGTCAGCCAAGCAGGGAGCCGATACACTGGCCTTCATCTCCCTCCTGGAGGAGAAGCTACTCCCGGCTCTGGTAAGTGTAAACCGGAGAACTAAACTACCACTCCCCTGATGCTTTGCTTGTTGGTGACTGGCCATCATGGCGGCGGGGCAGGTTTATTTCCTTTCTGCCCCTTGTGCAGATTCACACGTTTTGGGTGGATTCGAGGAATTACGTGGAGCACACAAGGAGGTGGTACGCCGAATCCATTCCTTTCCCCCTTAATTTCTTCATACCCAACCAAATGCACACTAGGGCAGTGGAGCGCCTGCAGCTGATCCGGGGGGAGAGCTGGGGGGAAGATGGAAACCAGGAGTTGGAGAAACAGGTGAGGTGCCGGAGGCAGGTATCTGGGGTACTCTGTTGTGGGGAGATCATATACCAGTAAAGATTTTCCTCCCCAGCTATACACAGACGCCCAGGAGTGTATGAACCTGTTATCGCAGAGGTTGGGAACACACAGATTCTTCTTTGGAGACTCGTAAGTATCTGGGAAATCCGCAGCTGTGAGATTCCTCAGGAGAGGGGGGGGGGGGGGGGCTATACACAGCACACAGGACATGATTGTTACCCTCTGTCGTTTCATCGGGGGCTTGTTTTCAGGATTGAACAGTCACTCAGTGTTCCTGCTCAGCCAAGTCTGTCCATTTAATCTCTTTCCATGAGGTTTATTTATAGAGAATCAAACATTAGCTAAACCCACAATCAAGAAATGAATGAGCTCAATAAGCAAACAGCAGGAGGATGTCTAGCCTGGGAGCCATGTTCCCTGTTGGGTGTCTAGCCTGGGGGCCATGTTCCCTGCTGGATGTCTAGCCTGGGAGCCATGTTCCTTGCTGGGTGCCTAGCCTGGGAGCCATGTTCCCTGCTGGGTGTCTAGCCTGGGAGCCATGTTCCCTGCTGGGTGTCTAGCCTGGGAGCCATGTTCCCTGCTGGGTGTCTAGTCTGGGAGCCATGTTCCCTGCTGGGTGTCTAGCCTGGGAGCCATGTTCCCTGCTGGCTGTCTAGCCTGGAAGCCATGTTCCCTGCTGGCTGTCTAGCCTGGAAGCCATGTTCCCTGCTGGCTGTCTAGCCTGGGAGCCATGTTCCCTGCTGGGTGCCTAGCCTGGGGGCCATGTTCCCTGCTGGGTGTCTAGCCTGAGGGCCATGTTCCCTGCTGGCTGTGTCGCTGGGGATCACGGTTCCCTGCGGGCTGTGTCGCTGGGGATCACGGTTCCCTGCGGGCTGTGCCGCTGGGGACCCTGCTGGGTTTATATATTGTGAGCCAAATCATTTTTTTCTGTTTAGACCAGCCTCACTTGATGCCCACATCTTCAGCAACTTGGCCCCGATCCTGAACGCTAAGCTCCCTAGCAACAAGTTACAACAGCACCTGAGGAGCCTGAGCAACCTGCGGCAGTACTGCAGCTCCATCCTGTCCGTGTACTTTGCGTTGGATGGAGGTGTGTTATTTATACATAACCCGATCAGACAGCTTTATACAGACGGTACAGACGCAAGAGTAAAAACCAGACTGAAGGAATCAGGATAGCGCCGCTATTTATACATAACCCCCATTCTGTAAGCTTTATACATACCGTACAGACGCAAGAGTAATAACCCGACTGAAGGAATCAGGATAGCGCCGCTATTTATACATAACCCCCATTCTGACAGCTTTATACAGACGCAAGAGTAATAACCCGACTGAAGGAATCAGGATAGCGCCGCTATTTATACATAACCCCCATCAGACCGCTTTATACAGACCGTACAGACGCAAGAGTAAAAACCCGATTGAAGGAATCAGGATAGCGCCGCTATTTATACATAACCCCCATTCTGACAGCTTTATACAGACCGTACAGACGCAAGAGTAAAAACCCGACTGAAGGAATCAGGATAGCGCCGCTATTTATACATAACCCTCATTCTGACAGATTTATACAGACCGTACAGACGCAAGAGTAAAAACCTGACTGAAGGAATCAGGATAGCGCCGCTATTTATACATAACCCCCATTCTGACAGCTTTATACAGACCGTACAGACGCAAGAGTAAAAACCCAACTGAAGGAATCAGGATAGCGCCGCTATTTATACATAACCCCCATTCTGACAGATTTATACAGACCGTACAGACGCAAGAGTAAAAACCCGACTGAAGGAATCAGGATAGCGCCACTATTTATACATAACCCCCATTCTGACAGCTTTATACAGACAGTACAGACGCAAGAGTAAAAACCTGACTGAAGGAATCAGGATAGCGGCGCTATTTATACATAACCCCCATTCTGACAGCTTTATACAGACCGTACAGACGCAAGAGTAAAAACCCGACTGAAGGAATCAGGATAGCACCGCTATTTATACATAACCCCCATTCTGACAACTTTATACAGACCGTACAGACGCAAGAGTAATAACCCGACTGAAGGAATCAGGATAGTGCCGCTATTTATACATAACCCCCATTCTGACAGCTTTATACAGACCGTACAGACGCAAGAGTAAAAACCAGACTGAAGGAATCAGGATAGCGCCGCTATTTATACATAACCCCCATTCTGACAGCTTTATACAGACCGTACAGACGCAAGAGTAAAAACCCGACTGAAGGAATCAGGATAGCGCCGCTATTTATACATAACCCCCATTCTGACAGCTTTATACAGACCGTACAGACGCAAGAGTAAAAACCCGACTGAAGGAATCAGGATAGCGCCGCTATTTATACATAACCCCCATTCTGACAGCTTTATACAGACCGTACAGACGCAAGAGTAAAAACCCGACTGAAGGAATCAGGATAGCGCCGCTATTTATACATAACCCCCATTCTGACAGCTTTATACAGACCGTACAGACGCAAGAGTAAAAACCCGACTGAAGGAATCAGGATAGCGCCGCTATTTATACATAACCCCCATTCTGTAAGCTTTATACATACCGTACAGACGCAAGAGTAATAACCCGACTGAAGGAATCAGGATAGCGCCGCTATTTATACATAACCCCCATTCTGACAGCTTTATACAGACCGTACAGACGCAAGAGTAATAACCCGACTGAAGGAATCAGGATAGTGCCGTTATTTATACATAACCCCCATCAGACAGCTTTATACAGACCGTACAGACGCAAGAGTAAAAACCCGACTGAAGGAATCAGGATAGCGCCGCTATTTATACATAACCCCCATTCTGACAGCTTTATACAGACCGTACAGACGCAAGAGTAAAAACCCGACTGAAGGAATCAGGATAGCGCCGCTATTTATACATAACCCTCATTCTGACAGATTTATACAGACCGTACAGACGCAAGAGTAAAAACCAGACTGAAGGAATCAGGATAGCGCCGCTATTTATACATAACCTCCATTCTGACAGCTTTATACAGACCGTACAGACGCAAGAGTAAAAACCAGACTGAAGGAATCAGGATAGCGCCGCTATTTATACATAACCCCCATTCTGACAGCTTTATACAGACCGTACAGACGTAAGAGTAAAAACCTGACTGAAGGAATCAGGATAGCGCCGCTATTTATACATAACCCCCATTCTGACAGCTTTATACAGACCGTACAGACGCAAGAGTAAAAACCAGACTGAAGGAATCAGGATAGCGCCGCTATTTATACATAACCCCCATTCTGACAGCTTTATACAGACCGTACAGATGCAAGAGTAAAAACCAGACTGAAGGAATCAGGATAGCGCCGCTATTTATACATCACCCCCATTCTGACAGATTTATACAGACCGTACAGACGCAAGAGTAAAAACCCGACTGAAGGAATCAGGATAGCGCCGCTATTTATACATAACCCCCATTCTGACAGCTTTATACAGACTGTACAGACGCAAGAGTAATAACCCGACTGAAGGAATCAGGATAGTGCCGCTATTTATACATAACCCCCATTCTGACAGCTTTATACAGACCGTACAGACGCAAGAGTAAAAACCCGACTGAAGGAATCCAGGATAGCGCCGCTATTTATACATAACCCCCATTCTGACAGCTTTATACAGACCGTACAGACGCAAGAGTAAAAACCCGACTGAAGGAATCAGGATAGCGCCGCTATTTATACATAACCTCCATTCTGACAGCTTTATACAGACCGTACAGACGCAAGAGTAAAAACCAGACTGAAGGAATCAGGATAGCGCCGCTATTTATACATAACCCCCATTCTGACAGCTTTATACAGACCGTACAGACGTAAGAGTAAAAACCTGACTGAAGGAATCAGGATAGCGCCGCTATTTATACATAACCCCCATTCTGACAGCTTTATACAGACCGTACAGACGCAAGAGTAAAAACCAGACTGAAGGAATCAGGATAGCGCCGCTATTTATACATAACCCCCATTCTGACAGCTTTATACAGACCGTACAGACGCAAGAGTAAAAATCCGACTGAAGGAATCAGGATAGCGCCGCTATTTATACATAACCCCCATTCTGACAGCTTTATACAGACCGTACAGACGCAAGAGTAAAAACCCGACTGAAGGAATCAGGATAGCGCCGCTATTTATACATAACCCCCATTCTGACAGCTTTATACAGACCGTACAGACGCAAGAGTAATAACCCGACTGAAGGAATCAGGATAGCGCCGCTATTTATACATAACCCCCATTCTGACAGCTTTATACAGACCGTACAGACGCAAGAGTAAAAACCCGACTGAAGGAATCAGGATAGCGACGCTATTTATACATAACCCCCATTCTGACAGCTTTATACAGACCGTACAGACGCAAGAGTAAAAACCCGACTGAAGGAATCAGGATAGCGCCGCTATTTATACATAACCCCCATTCTGTAAGCTTTATACATACCGTACAGACGCAAGAGTAATAACCCGACTGAAGGAATCAGGATAGCGCCGCTATTTATACATAACCCCCATTCTGACAGCTTTATACAGACCGTACAGACGCAAGAGTAATAACCCGACTGAAGGAATCAGGATAGTGCCGTTATTTATACATAACCCCCATCAGACAGCTTTATACAGACCGTACAGACGCAAGAGTAAAAACCCGACTGAAGGAATCAGGATAGCGCCGCTATTTATACATAACCCCCATTCTGACAGCTTTATACAGACCGTACAGACGCAAGAGTAAAAACCCGACTGAAGGAATCAGGATAGCGCCGCTATTTATACATAACCCTCATTCTGACAGATTTATACAGACCGTACAGACGCAAGAGTAAAAACCAGACTGAAGGAATCAGGATAGCGCCGCTATTTATGCATAACCTCCATTCTGACAGCTTTATACAGACCGTACAGACGCAAGAGTAAAAACCAGACTGAAGGAATCAGGATAGCGCCGCTATTTATACATAACCCCCATTCTGACAGCTTTATACAGACCGTACAGACGTAAGAGTAAAAACCTGACTGAAGGAATCAGGATAGCGCCGCTATTTATACATAACCCCCATTCTGACAGCTTTATACAGACCGTACAGACGCAAGAGTAAAAACCAGACTGAAGGAATCAGGATAGCGCCACTATTTATACATAACCCCCATTCTGACAGCTTTATACAGACAGTACAGACGCAAGAGTAAAAACCTGACTGAAGGAATCAGGATAGCGGCGCTATTTATACATAACCCCCATTCTGACAGCTTTATACAGACCGTACAGACGCAAGAGTAAAAACCCGACTGAAGGAATCAGGATAGCACCGCTATTTATACATAACCCCCATTCTGACAACTTTATACAGACCGTACAGACGCAAGAGTAATAACCCGACTGAAGGAATCAGGATAGTGCCGCTATTTATACATAACCCCCATTCTGACAGCTTTATACAGACCGTACAGACGCAAGAGTAAAAACCAGACTGAAGGAATCAGGATAGCGCCGCTATTTATACATAACCCCCATTCTGACAGATTTATACAGACCGTACAGACGCAAGAGTAAAAACCAGACTGAAGGAATCAGGATAGCGCCGCTATTTATACATAACCCCCATTCTGACAGCTTTATACAGACCGTACAGACGTAAGAGTAAAAACCTGACTGAAGGAATCAGGATAGCGCCGCTATTTATACATAACCCCCATTCTGACAGCTTTATACAGACCGTACAGACGCAAGAGTAAAAACCAGACTGAAGGAATCAGGATAGCGCCGCTATTTATACATAACCCCCATTCTGACAGATTTATACAGACCGTACAGACGCAAGAGTAAAAACCAGACTGAAGGAATCAGGATAGCGCCGCTATTTATACATAACCCCCATTCTGACAGCTTTATACAGACCGTACAGACGTAAGAGTAAAAACCCGACTGAAGGAATCAGGATAGCGCCGCTATTTATACATAACCCCCATTCTGACAGCTTTATACAGACCGTACAGACGCAAGAGTAAAAACCCGACTGAAGGAATCAGGATAGCGCCGCTATTTATACATAACCCCCATTCTGACAGCTTTATACAGACCGTACAGACGCAAGAGTAAAAACCCGACTGAAGGAATCAGGATAGCGCCGCTATTTATACATAACCTCCATTCTGACAGCTTTATACAGACCGTACAGACGCAAGAGTAAAAACCAGACTGAAGGAATCAGGATAGCGCCGCTATTTATACATAACCCCCATTCTGACAGCTTTATACAGACCGTACAGACGTAAGAGTAAAAACCTGACTGAAGGAATCAGGATAGCGCCGCTATTTATACATAACCCCCATTCTGACAGCTTTATACAGACCGTACAGACGCAAGAGTAAAAACCAGACTGAAGGAATCAGGATAGCGCCGCTATTTATACATAACCCCCATTCTGACAGCTTTATACAGACCGTACAGACGCAAGAGTAAAAACCCGACTGAAGGAATCAGGATAGCGCCGCTATTTATACATAACCCCCATTCTGACAGCTTTATACAGACCGTACAGACGCAAGAGTAAAAACCCGACTGAAGGAATCAGGATAGCGCCGCTATTTATACATAACCCCCATTCTGACAGCTTTATACAGACCGTACAGACGCAAGAGTAATAACCCGACTGAAGGAATCAGGATAGCGCCGCTATTTATACATAACCCCCATTCTGACAGCTTTATACAGACCGTACAGACGCAAGAGTAAAAACCCGACTGAAGGAATCAGGATAGCGACGCTATTTATACATAACCCCCATTCTGACAGCTTTATACAGACCGTACAGACGCAAGAGTAAAAACCCGACTGAAGGAATCAGGATAGCGCCGCTATTTATACATAACCCCCATTCTGTAAGCTTTATACATACCGTACAGACGCAAGAGTAATAACCCGACTGAAGGAATCAGGATAGCGCCGCTATTTATACATAACCCCCATTCTGACAGCTTTATACAGACCGTACAGACGCAAGAGTAATAACCCGACTGAAGGAATCAGGATAGTGCCGTTATTTATACATAACCCCCATCAGACAGCTTTATACAGACCGTACAGACGCAAGAGTAAAAACCCGACTGAAGGAATCAGGATAGCGCCGCTATTTATACATAACCCCCATTCTGACAGCTTTATACAGACCGTACAGACGCAAGAGTAAAAACCCGACTGAAGGAATCAGGATAGCGCCGCTATTTATACATAACCCTCATTCTGACAGATTTATACAGACCGTACAGACGCAAGAGTAAAAACCAGACTGAAGGAATCAGGATAGCGCCGCTATTTATGCATAACCTCCATTCTGACAGCTTTATACAGACCGTACAGACGCAAGAGTAAAAACCAGACTGAAGGAATCAGGATAGCGCCGCTATTTATACATAACCCCCATTCTGACAGCTTTATACAGACCGTACAGACGTAAGAGTAAAAACCTGACTGAAGGAATCAGGATAGCGCCGCTATTTATACATAACCCCCATTCTGACAGCTTTATACAGACCGTACAGACGCAAGAGTAAAAACCAGACTGAAGGAATCAGGATAGCGCCACTATTTATACATAACCCCCATTCTGACAGCTTTATACAGACAGTACAGACGCAAGAGTAAAAACCTGACTGAAGGAATCAGGATAGCGGCGCTATTTATACATAACCCCCATTCTGACAGCTTTATACAGACCGTACAGACGCAAGAGTAAAAACCCGACTGAAGGAATCAGGATAGCACCGCTATTTATACATAACCCCCATTCTGACAACTTTATACAGACCGTACAGACGCAAGAGTAATAACCCGACTGAAGGAATCAGGATAGTGCCGCTATTTATACATAACCCCCATTCTGACAGCTTTATACAGACCGTACAGACGCAAGAGTAAAAACCAGACTGAAGGAATCAGGATAGCGCCGCTATTTATACATAACCCCCATTCTGACAGATTTATACAGACCGTACAGACGCAAGAGTAAAAACCAGACTGAAGGAATCAGGATAGCGCCGCTATTTATACATAACCCCCATTCTGACAGCTTTATACAGACCGTACAGACGTAAGAGTAAAAACCTGACTGAAGGAATCAGGATAGCGCCGCTATTTATACATAACCCCCATTCTGACAGCTTTATACAGACCGTACAGACGCAAGAGTAAAAACCAGACTGAAGGAATCAGGATAGCGCCGCTATTTATACATAACCCCCATTCTGACAGATTTATACAGACCGTACAGACGCAAGAGTAAAAACCAGACTGAAGGAATCAGGATAGCGCCGCTATTTATACATAACCCCCATTCTGACAGCTTTATACAGACCGTACAGACGTAAGAGTAAAAACCTGACTGAAGGAATCAGGATAGCGCCGCTATTTATACATAACCCCCATTCTGACAGCTTTATACAGACCGTACAGACGCAAGAGTAAAAACCCGACTGAAGGAATCAGGATAGCGCCGCTATTTATACATAACCCCCATTCTGACAGCTTTATACAGACCGTACAGACGCAAGAGTAAAAACCCGACTGAAGGAATCAGGATAGCGCCGCTATTTATACATAACCTCCATTCTGACAGCTTTATACAGACCGTACAGACGCAAGAGTAAAAACCAGACTGAAGGAATCAGGATAGCGCCGCTATTTATACATAACCCCCATTCTGACAGCTTTATACAGACGTAAGAGTAAAAACCTGACTGAAGGAATCAGGATAGCGCCGCTATTTATACATAACCCCCATTCTGACAGCTTTATACAGACCGTACAGACGCAAGAGTAAAAACCAGACTGAAGGAATCAGGATAGCGCCGCTATTTATACATAACCCCCATTCTGACAGCTTTATACAGACCGTACAGACGCAAGAGTAAAAACCCGACTGAAGGAATCAGGATAGCGCCGCTATTTATACATAACCCCCATTCTGACAGCTTTATACAGACCGTACAGACGCAAGAGTAAAAACCCGACTGAAGGAATCAGGATAGCGCCGCTATTTATACATAACCCCCATTCTGACAGCTTTATACAGACCGTACAGACGCAAGAGTAATAACCCGACTGAAGGAATCAGGATAGCGCCGCTATTTATACATAACCCCCATTCTGACAGCTTTATACAGACCGTACAGACGCAAGAGTAAAAACCCGACTGAAGGAATCAGGATAGCGACGCTATTTATACATAACCCCCATTCTGACAGCTTTATACAGACCGTACAGACGCAAGAGTAAAAACCCGACTGAAGGAATCAGGATAGCGCCGCTATTTATACATAACCCCCATTCTGTAAGCTTTATACATACCGTACAGACGCAAGAGTAATAACCCGACTGAAGGAATCAGGATAGCGCCGCTATTTATACATAACCCCCATTCTGACAGCTTTATACAGACCGTACAGACGCAAGAGTAATAACCCGACTGAAGGAATCAGGATAGTGCCGTTATTTATACATAACCCCCATCAGACAGCTTTATACAGACCGTACAGACGCAAGAGTAAAAACCCGACTGAAGGAATCAGGATAGCGCCGCTATTTATACATAACCCCCATTCTGACAGCTTTATACAGACCGTACAGACGCAAGAGTAAAAACCCGACTGAAGGAATCAGGATAGCGCCGCTATTTATACATAACCCTCATTCTGACAGATTTATACAGACCGTACAGACGCAAGAGTAAAAACCAGACTGAAGGAATCAGGATAGCGCCGCTATTTATACATAACCTCCATTCTGACAGCTTTATACAGACCGTACAGACGCAAGAGTAAAAACCAGACTGAAGGAATCAGGATAGCGCCGCTATTTATACATAACCCCCATTCTGACAGCTTTATACAGACCGTACAGACGTAAGAGTAAAAACCTGACTGAAGGAATCAGGATAGCGCCGCTATTTATACATAACCCCCATTCTGACAGCTTTATACAGACCGTACAGACGCAAGAGTAAAAACCAGACTGAAGGAATCAGGATAGCGCCGCTATTTATACATAACCCCCATTCTGACAGCTTTATACAGACCGTACAGACGCAAGAGTAAAAACCCGACTGAAGGAATCAGGATAGCGCCGCTATTTATACATAACCCCCATTCTGACAGCTTTATACAGACCGTACAGACGCAAGAGTAAAAACCCGACTGAAGGAATCAGGATAGCGCCGCTATTTATACATAACCCCCATTCTGACAGCTTTATACAGACCGTACAGACGCAAGAGTAATAACCCGACTGAAGGAATCAGGATAGCGCCGCTATTTATACATAACCCCCATTCTGACAGCTTTATACAGACCGTACAGACGCAAGAGTAAAAACCCGACTGAAGGAATCAGGATAGCGCCGCTATTTATACATAACCCCCATTCTGACAGCTTTATACAGACCGTACAGACGCAAGAGTAAAAACCAGACTGAAGGAATCAGGATAGCGCCGCTATTTATACATAACCCCCATTCTGTAAGCTTTATACATACCGTACAGACGCAAGAGTAATAACCCGACTGAAGGAATCAGGATAGCGCCGCTTTTTATACATAACCTCCATTCTGACAGCTTTATACAGACCGTACAGACGCAAGAGTAAAAACCAGACTGAAGGAATCAGGATAGCGGCGCTATTTATACATAACCCCCATTCTGACAGCTTTATACAGACCGTACAGACGCAAGAGTAATAACCCGACTGAAGGAATCAGGATAGCGCCGCTATTTATACATAACCCTCATTCTGACAGATTTATACAGACCGTACAGACGCAAGAGTAAAAACCTGACTGAAGGAATCAGGATAGCGGCGCTATTTATACATAACCCCCATTCTGACAGCTTTATACAGACCGTACAGACGCAAGAGTAAAAACCTGACTGAAGGAATCAGGATAGCACCGCTATTTATACATAACCCCCATTCTGACAGCTTTATACAGACCGTACAGACGCAAGAGTAATAACCCGACTGAAGGAATCAGGATAGTGCCGCTATTTATACATAACCCCCATTCTGACAGCTTTATACAGACCGTACAGATGCAAGAGTAAAAACCCGACTGAAGGAATCAGGATAGCGCCGCTATTTATACATAACCCCCATTCTGACAGCTTTATACAGACCATACAGACGCAAGAGTAAAAACCCGACTGAAGGAATCAGGATAGCGCCGCTATTTATACATAACCCCCATTCTGACAGCTTTATACAGACCGTACAGACGCAAGAGTAAAAACCCGACTGAAGGAATCAGGATAGCGCCGCTATTTATACATAACCCCCATTCTGACAGCTTTATACAGACCGTACAGACGCAAGAGTAATAACCCGACTGAAGGAATCAGGATAGCGCCGCTATTTATACATAACCCCCATTCTGACAGCTTTATACAGACCGTACAGACGCAAGAGTAAAAACCCGACTGAAGGAATCAGGATAGCGCCGCTATTTATACATAACCCCCATTCTGACAGCTTTATACAGACCGTACAGACGCAAGAGTAAAAACCCGACTGAAGGAATCAGGATAGCGCCGCTATTTATACATAACCCCCATTCTGTAAGCTTTATACATACCGTACAGACGCAAGAGTAATAACCCGACTGAAGGAATCAGGATAGTGCCGTTATTTATACATAACCCCCATCAGACAGCTTTATACAGACCGTACAGACGCAAGAGTAAAAACCCGACTGAAGGAATCACGATAGCGCCGCTATTTATACATAACCCCCATTCTGACAGCTTTATACAGACCGTACAGACGCAAGAGTAAAAACCCGACTGAAGGAATCAGGATAGCGCCGCTATTTATACATAACCCTCATTCTGACAGATTTATACAGACCGTACAGACGCAAGAGTAAAAACCAGACTGAAGGAATCAGGATAGCGCCGCTATTTATACATAACCTCCATTCTGACAGCTTTATACAGACCGTACAGACGCAAGAGTAAAAACCAGACTGAAGGAATCAGGATAGCGCCGCTATTTATACATAACCCCCATTCTGACAGCTTTATACAGACCGTACAGACGTAAGAGTAAAAACCTGACTGAAGGAATCAGGATAGCGCCGCTATTTATACATAACCCCCATTCTGACAGCTTTATACAGACCGTACAGACGCAAGAGTAAAAACCTGACTGAAGGAATCAGGATAGCACTGCTATTTATACATAACCCCCATTCTGACAGCTTTATACAGACCGTACAGACGCAAGAGTAAAAACCTGACTGAAGGAATCAGGATAGCGCCGCTATTTATACATAACCCCCATTCTGACAGCTTTATACAGACCGTACAGACGCAAGAGTAAAAACCAGACTGAAGGAATCAGGATAGCGCCGCTATTTATACATAACCCCCATTCTGACAGCTTTATACAGACCGTACAGACGCAAGAGTAAAAACCCGACTGAAGGAATCAGGATAGCGCCGCTATTTATACATAACCCCCATTCTGACAGCTTTATACATACCGTACAGACGCAAGAGTAATAACCCGACTGAAGGAATCAGGATAGCGCCGTTATTTATACATAACCCCCATCAGACAGCTTTATACAGACCGTACAGACGCAAGAGTAAAAACCCGACTGAAGGAATCAGGATAGCGCCGCTATTTATACATAACCCCCATTCTGACAGCTTTATACAGACCGTACAGACGCAAGAGTAAAAACCCGACTGAAGGAATCAGGATAGCGCCGCTATTTATACATAACCCTCATTCTGACAGATTTATACAGACCGTACAGACGCAAGAGTAAAAACCTGACTGAAGGAATCAGGATAGCACTGCTATTTGTACATAACCCCCATTCTGACAGCTTTATACAGACCGTACAGACGCAAGAGTAAAAACCCGACTGAAGGAATCAGGATAGCGCCGCTATTTATACATAACCCCCATTCTGACAGCTTTATACAGACGCAAGAGTAAAAACCCAACTGAAGGAATCAGGATAGCGCCGCTATTTATACATAACCCCCATTCTGACAGATTTATACAGACCGTACAGACGCAAGAGTAAAAACCCGACTGAAGGAATCAGGATAGCGCCGCTATTTATACATAACCCCCATTCTGACAGCTTTATACAGACAGTACAGACGCAAGAGTAAAAACCCGACTGAAGGAATCAGGATAGCACCGCTATTTATACATAACCCCCATTCTGACAGCTTTATACAGACCGTACAGACGCAAGAGTAATAACCCGACTGAAGGAATCAGGATAGCGCCGCTATTTATACATAACCTCCATTCTGACAGCTTTATACAGACCGTACAGACGCAAGAGTAAAAACCAGACTGAAGGAATCAGGATAGCGCCGCTATTTATACATAACCCCCATTCTGACAGCTTTATACAGACCGTACAGACGTAAGAGTAAAAACCTGACTGAAGGAATCAGGATAGCGCCGCTATTTATACATAACCCCCATTCTGACAGCTTTATACAGACCGTACAGACGCAAGAGTAAAAACCTGACTGAAGGAATCAGGATAGCACTGCTATTTATACATAACCCCCATTCTGACAGCTTTATACAGACCGTACAGACGCAAGAGTAAAAACCTGACTGAAGGAATCAGGATAGCGCCGCTATTTATACATAACCCCCATTCTGACAGCTTTATACAGACCGTACAGACGCAAGAGTAAAAACCAGACTGAAGGAATCAGGATAGCGCCGCTATTTATACATAACCCCCATTCTGACAGCTTTATACAGACCGTACAGACGCAAGAGTAAAAACCCGACTGAAGGAATCAGGATAGCGCCGCTATTTATACATAACCCCCATTCTGACAGCTTTATACATACCGTACAGACGCAAGAGTAATAACCCGACTGAAGGAATCAGGATAGCGCCGTTATTTATACATAACCCCCATCAGACAGCTTTATACAGACCGTACAGACGCAAGAGTAAAAACCCGACTGAAGGAATCAGGATAGCGCCGCTATTTATACATAACCCCCATTCTGACAGCTTTATACAGACCGTACAGACGCAAGAGTAAAAACCCGACTGAAGGAATCAGGATAGCGCCGCTATTTATACATAACCCTCATTCTGACAGATTTATACAGACCGTACAGACGCAAGAGTAAAAACCTGACTGAAGGAATCAGGATAGCACTGCTATTTGTACATAACCCCCATTCTGACAGCTTTATACAGACCGTACAGACGCAAGAGTAAAAACCCGACTGAAGGAATCAGGATAGCGCCGCTATTTATACATAACCCCCATTCTGACAGCTTTATACAGACGCAAGAGTAAAAACCCAACTGAAGGAATCAGGATAGCGCCGCTATTTATACATAACCCCCATTCTGACAGATTTATACAGACCGTACAGACGCAAGAGTAAAAACCCGACTGAAGGAATCAGGATAGCGCCGCTATTTATACATAACCCCCATTCTGACAGCTTTATACAGACAGTACAGACGCAAGAGTAAAAACCCGACTGAAGGAATCAGGATAGCACCGCTATTTATACATAACCCCCATTCTGACAGCTTTATACAGACCGTACAGACGCAAGAGTAATAACCCGACTGAAGGAATCAGGATAGTGCCGCTATTTATACATAACCCCCATTCTGACAGCTTTATACAGACCGTACAGACGCAAGAGTAAAAACCAGACTGAAGGAATCAGGATAGCGCCGCTATTTATACATAACCCCCATTCTGACAGATTTATACAGACCGTACAGACGCAGGAGTAAAAACCCGACTGAAGGAATCAGGATAGCGCCGCTATTTATACATAACCCCCATTCTGACAGCTTTATACAGACCGTACAGACGCAAGAGTAAAAACCCGACTGAAGGAATCAGGATAGCGCCGCTATTTATACATAACCTCCATTCTGACAGCTTTATACAGACCGTACAGACGCAAGAGTAAAAACCAGACTGAAGGAATCAGGATAGCGCCGCTATTTATACATAACCCCCATTCTGACAGCTTTATACAGACCGTACAGACGTAAGAGTAAAAACCTGACTGAAGGAATCAGGATAGCGCCGCTATTTATACATAACCCCCATTCTGACAGCTTTATACAGACCGTACAGACGCAAGAGTAAAAACCCGACTGAAGGAATCAGGATAGTGCCGCTATTTATACATAACCCCCATTCTGACAGCTTTATACAGACCGTACAGACGCAAGAGTAAAAACCAGACTGAAGGAATCAGGATAGCGCCGCTATTTATACATAACCCCCATTCTGACCGCTTTATACAGACCGTACAGACGCAAGAGTAAAAACCAGACTGAAGGAATCAGGATAGCGCCGCTATTTATACATAACCCCCATTCTGACAGCTTTATACAGACCGTACAGACGCAAGAGTAAAAACCCGACTGAAGGAATCAGGATAGCGCTGCTATTTATACATAACCCCCATTCTGACAGCATTATACAGACTGTACAGACGCAAGAGTAAAAACCTGACTGAAGGAATCAGGATAGCGCCGCTATTTATACATAACCCCCATTCTGACAGCTTTATACAGACCGTACAGGCGCAAGAGTAAAAACCCGACTGAAGGAATCAGGATAGCGCCGCTATTTATACATAACCCCTATTCTGACAGCTTTATACAGACCGTACAGACGCAAGAGTAAAAACCCGACTGAAGGAATCAGGATAGTGCCGCTATTTATACATAACCCCCATTCTGACAGCTTTATACAGACCGTACAGACGCAAGAGTAAAAACCCGACTGAAGGAATCAGGATAGCGCCGCTATTTATACATAACCCCCATTCTTACAGCTTTATACAGACCGTACAGACGCAAGAGTAAAAACCTGACTGAAAGAATCAGGATAGCGCCGCTATTTATACATAACCCCCATTCTGACAGCATTATACAGACCGTACAGACGCAAGAGTAAAAACCCGACTGAAGGAATCAGGATAGCGCCGCTATTTATACATAACCCCCATTCTGACAGCTTTATACAGACCGTACAGACGCAAGAGTAAAAACCCGACTGAAGGAATCAGGATAGCGCCGCTATTTATACATAACCCCCATTCTGACAGATTTATACAGACCGTACAGACGCAAGAGTAAAAACCAGACTGAAGGAATCAGGATAGCGCCGCTATTTATACATAACCCCCATTCTGACAGATTTATACAGACCGTACAGACGCAAGAGTAAAAACCTGACTGAAGGAATCAGGATAGCGCCGCTATTTATACATAACCCCCATTCTGACAGCATTATACAGACCGTACAGACGCAAGAGTAAAAACCCGACTGAAGGAATCAGGATAGCGCCGCTATTTATACATAACCCCCATTCTGACAGCTTTATACAGACCGTACAGACGCAAGAGTAAAAACCCGACTGAAGGAATCAGGATAGCGCCGCTATTTATACATAACCCCTATTCTGATAGCTTTATACAGACCGTACAGACGCAAGAGTAAAAACCCGACTGAAGGAATCAGGATAGCGCTGCTATTTGTACATAACCCCCATTCTGACAGCTTTATACAGACCGTACAGACGCAAGAGTAAAATCCCGACTGAAGGAATCAGAATAGCGCCGCTATTTATACATAACCCCCATTCTGACAGCTTTATACAGACCGTACAGACGCAAGAGTAAAAACCCGACTGAAGGAATCAGGATAGCGCCGCTATTTATACATAACCCCCATTCTGACCGCTTTATACAGACCGTACAGACGCAAGAGTAAAAACCTGACTGAAGGAATCAGGATAGCGCCGCTATTTATACATAACCCCTATTCTGACAGCTTTATACAGACCGTACAGACGCAAGAGTAAAAACCCGACTGAAGGAATCAGGATAGCGCCGCTATTTATACATAACCCCCATTCTGACAGCTTTATACAGACCGTACAGACGCAAGAGTAAAAACCCGACTGAAGGAATCAGGATAGCGCCGCTATTTATACATAACCCCCATTCTGACAGCTTTATACAGACCGTACAGACGCAAGAGTAAAAACCCGACTGAAGGAATCAGGATAGCGCCGCTATTTATACATAACCCCCATTCTGACCGCTTTATACAGACCGTACAGACGCAAGAGTAAAAACCTGACTGAAGGAATCAGGATAGCGCCGCTATTTATACATAACCCCCATTCTGACAGCTTTATACAGACCGTACAGACGCAAGAGTAAAAACCCGACTGAAGGAATCAGGATAGCGCCGCTATTTATACATAACCCCCATTCTGACAGCTTTATACAGACCGTACAGACGCAAGAGTAAAAACCCGACTGAAGGAATCAGGATAGCGCCGCTATTTATACATAACCCCCATTCTGACAGCTTTATACAGACCGTACAGACGCAAGAGTAAAAACCCGACTGAAGGAATCAGGATAGCACCGCTATTTATACATAACCCCCATTCTGACAACTTTATACAGACCGTACAGACGCAAGAGTAATAACCCGACTGAAGGAATCAGGATAGTGCCGCTATTTATACATAACCCCCATTCTGACAGCTTTATACAGACCGTACAGACGCAAGATTAAAAACCTGACTGAAGGAATCAATAAATGTGTCTGTGGTGTCATCTATTACCTCACCTTTTGGCTTGATATGCAAGTTAAACATTTTCCATTAAAATGAGTTTATTCGCATATCAAGCTGCCACAGACACATTTAAAACACTTTTCTCCTGGATGATTTGCAGTAAATATATCACAATGTGTAGATCATAAACAGTGTTTGAGTTGCCAGCGTCCCTTTCATTTCGGCTACCATGCACACTCTCATCCCCTTTAGATTGTAAGCTCTGCGCCCAGCGCTGTGTAAATCTGTGTATTGCTGAGATCTAACCCTGCTCTGTATTTTGCTCATGTTCCAGACAGTGTCCCCCACGTATCACCAAAAACACCTACTGCAGAGACACCGGACACAGAAGAGGAGCCCCACAAGCGACGCAATCAGATCCTATCCGTGGCCGTGGGTCTGCTCGCCATGGTGGGATACGCCCTGCTGAGTGGAATTGTCTCCATTAAGCACGTGGCGGCAGATTCCACGCGGAGCCGGCGGCTGGAAGATAATGAGGAGGAGGAGTGATCCCGGGAGGACGTTACATCCCCACATTAAACACCATGATTTATTTATGTCCCAGTGAATATCTGGCGCCGTCTGTCCCACTGCGCTTGCCAGAGGTCAGTATGACATATGGTGATACCTGCTGATCTCCAGGAGGTAAAGAGCTGTGTTAGACTTGATGGCTCCACCCCTTAAAGGGGAAGTGTTGTATGTAAATGAAATTGGCAGCATTCGATAAAGTGGAGATTCCTGAATAAATTGTTGATTTTGTTGGGTGTGTGGCTTTACATGACTGGCTTCTGCCTCAGTGCTGAGGCTGCTTATATTCTTTCTGAGATACTCATGATTAAGGCGGAGGGGAGTGAAGCCTGACTCACAACCAATCTGAGGAAAGCCGCCATGTCATGCCAAGAGGGGTCCCCACAGCGCAGGGGAAGGAGCTTCTCCAAAGTAATGGATTAAACAAAAGGGTCCGGCTGTGGCCTTTTAATAAATGGTGAAGCTTGAAATTTGCCCGCCAGAGACGCCACATGACAGAGCGGCGCCAGAGACGCCACATGACAGAGCGGCGCCAGAGACGCCACATGACAGAGCGGCGCCAGAGACGCCACATGACCGAGCGGCGCCAGAGACGCCACATGACCGAGCGGCGCCAGAGACGCCACATGACCGAGCGGCGCCAGAGACGCCACATGACCGAGCGGCGCCAGAGACGCCACATGACCGAGCGGCGCCAGAGACGCCACATGACCGAGCGGCGCCAGAGACGCCACATGACCGAGCGGCGCCAGAGACGCCACATGACCGAGCGGCGCCAGAGACGCCACATGACCGAGCGGCGCCAGAGACGCCACATGACAGAGCGGCGCCAGAGACGCCACATGACCGAGCGGCCCCAGAGACGCCACATGACCGAGCGGCCCCAGAGACGCCACATGACCGAGCGGCCCCAGAGACGCCACATGACCGAGCGGCCCCAGAGACGCCACATGACCGAGCGGCCCCAGAGACGCCACATGACCGAGCGGCCCCAGAGACGCCACATGACCGAGCGGCCCCAGAGACGCCACATGACCGAGCGGCCCCAGAGACGCCACATGACCGAGCGGCGCCAGAGACGCCACATGACTCGTTCTATACATAGCACAGATAGCCCATCTAAAACACTACTTCCGGCAGGGCCGGGATTGCTAAAACGAACCCCAATACTAACCACTAATATTGACCCCACGTTTAAGTTGAGGAATAAGCTGCTGAAAGTCCCATGATGAAACTGCCGTGTGTTACCAGTGTAAATATATAACGCACCCACTGCGCTCAATCAAACCAGTTATGGAAGCAGAAGAAAAGTCAAAAGAAGAGAATAAAAGCGTAAGTAATGCACCTGGTCATAAAGGAAATGCTAAAACATATGTATATATTCTGTATGTCTGTGCTGGCGGACAGGGTTATGGTGACTGGATCAGATATACATCTGAGCTGCAAACCTGGCACGTAAAGCGTTAATATTATCACCCTTTATATATCAATAACCTTTATATATCAATAACCTTTATATATCAATAACCTTTATATATCAATAACCTTTATATATCAATAACCTTTATATATCGCCCTGCACACTGCATAGAACTATACATCATTCATACAGCATAGTAGCAGTATTACTATGTGCTAATGTGAATAGGGGTCCTGAATGTGCTGTTTGGTCTCCTCGTGAAAGATGCAATTGAATTAAACGAATTAATTTGCATACCGGCTCATACAGAAAGAGGGGAGGAGCCAGCAATGTTAATATGGCATGGGTCTCACTCCCTCTCTGCAGATCCTACTATGTCCAGTGAATGTTAATGGTGCCACAGATGTTCTTCTAGTGGCTGCTCCAATGTTCCTACTCCTAGATGCCCAAACCCTTTTACAAGGTCCATAAAATATTTGCCCTTCCCACTGATGCGGACATAATGCTGTGTATTAGACCGTCCTTCTACCTGTCTGATTATGTCCCCCCTTGTTTCTGTAGTCTCTTTCTCCCCTCTCCCCCATTGTGTCTGTAGTCTCTTTCTCCCCTCTCCCCCTGGTTTCTGTAATCTCTTTCTCCCATCCCCACTCATTTCTGAAGTCTCTTTCTCCCCTCTCCCCCTGGTTTCTGTAGTCTCTTTCTTCCCTCTCCCCCTGGTTTCTGTAGTCTCTTTCTCCCCTCTCCCCCTTGTTTTTGTAGTCTTTTTCTCCCCTCTCCCCCATTGTTTCTGTAGTCTCTTTCTCCCCTCTCCCCCTGGTTTTTGTAGTCTTTTTCTCCCCTCTCCCACTGGTTTCTGTAGTCTCTTTCTCCCCTCTCCCCCTGGTTTCTGTAGACTCTTTCTCCCCTCTCCCCCTGGTTTCTGTAGTCTCTTTCTCCCCTCTCCACCTGGTTTTTGTAGTCTCTTTCTCCCCTCTCTCCCTGGTTTCTGTAGTCTCTTTCTCCCCTCTCCCCCATTGTTTCTGTAGTCTCTTTCTCCCCTCTCCCCCATTGTTTCTGTAGTCTCTTTCTCCCCTCTCCCCCATTGTTTCTGTAGTCTCTTTCTCCCCTCTCCCCCATTGTTTCTGTAGTCTCTTTCTCCCCTCTCCCCCATTGTTTCTGTAGTCTCTTTCTCCCCTCTCCCCCATTGTTTCTGTAGTCTCTTTCTCCCCTCTCCCCCTGGTTTCTGTAGACTCTTTCTCCCCTCTCCCCCTGGTTTCTGTAGTCTCTTTCTCCCCTCTCCCCCTGGTTACTGTAGTCTCTTTCTCCCCTCTCCCCCTGGTTTCTGTAGACTCTTTCTCCCCTCTCCCCCTGGTTTCTGTAGTCTTTTTCTCCCCTCTCCCTCATTGTTTCTGTAGTCTTTTTCTCCCCTCTCCCCCATTGTTTCTGTAGTCTTTTTCTCCCCTCTCCCCCATTGTTTCTGTAGTCTTTTTCTCCCCTCTCCCCAATTGTTTCTGTAGTCTCTTTCTCCCCTCTCCCCCATTGTTTCTGTAGTCTTTTTCTCCCCTCTCCCCCATTGTTTCTGTAGTCTCTTTCTCCCCTCTCCCCCATTGTTTCTGTAGTCTCTTTCTCCCCTCTCCCCCTGGTTTCTGTAGTCTCTTTCTCCCGTCCCCCACATCCCACTGCCTGTTGGCTGCCCCTGATTTAGAGTAACCAGAAATACTACACTGGTGCCACCTGGTGGCCATAAGATGTGCATTGCAGGATACTCTGCAGAATATACAGTGGATTCATTTGAGATGTAGACATTTGTGACAGTGACTTCACATGTTACTCTGCATTCACTTGTTCACATTGTCGGCAGTTGGATAAAATGCTGTGTATTAGACCATCCTTCTACCTGTCTGGTTATGTGGAATGAGGACAGTCAGCAGTTCTATACGGCCCGGACCTGGATTATGTTTAAACCTGTAACATTAGTTTATACATTTCCAAGACTGACTGTGTCTGGTTACACTGTTATGTAAATATTATATCTGAATATACAGGAGGCAGAAAGACAATAATAATTTGATATTTTTATAGCACTTTACAAATATATAAACAGACATGAGCTGACTGAATGCCTGATAAAAGAGGAGAACTTGAGCTGTTTTGTAAAAGTCTGTGAGGATGCTGCTTCTCTGATTGACCGTGGTAAAGAACGTGGGGGGCTGCGAGGCTGAATGTGGGGGGCAGCGAGGCTGAATGTGTGGGGGGCAGCGAGGCTGAATGTGGGGGGGGGCAGCGAGGCTGAATGGGGGGCAGCGAGGCTGAATGTGTGGGGGGCAGCGTGACAATGTGGGGGGCAGCGAGGCTGAATGGAGGGACAGCGAGGCTGAATGGGGGGAAGCGAGGCTCAATGTGGGGGGGGCAGCGTGGCTGAATGTGGGGGGGGGGAGCGTGACTGAATGTGGAGGGGAGGGGGGAGCGTGACTGAATGTGGAGGGGAGGGGGGCAGCGTGACTGAATGCTCAGGAACCTGAGTTTGTATTTCTTATGGATTACGGATAGGAGAGATTTGTTGGCTGACAGAAGTGAGCGAGATGAAATATACAGTGCCAGGATCTGTTTCAGGTAATGCAGACCTTGATTGTATAAGACAGTGGTTCCCAACCCAGTCCTCACGCCCCATCTAACAGTCCAGGATTTAGGGTTACCAAGTTGTGTTTAAAAATCAAACTCCCATTTAATCCTGGACTGTTAGGGGGGTGAGGACTGGTTTGGGAACCACTGGTTTAAGGCTTTGATGGTCAGTTTTATAATATGTTCTCCATTTAATTGGGACGCAATCCTGGGAGTGGAGAAGAGGTGTTATGTAATGCAGGTTGGTTGGTCAGTAGTCTGGCTGCAGCATTTTGTATTGTCTGTAGGTGATGCAGTTCTTTTTCTGGGAGATCCAAGGGATCTAGACACAGAGAGGACAGAAATGCAATGGATTAATGTTGGTTTATCATCCGCGGGAATTAAGTGTTGTATCCTGGCTGTGTTTCTCAGATATTGTTACAGAAGAAGACATCGCACCACTGTTTAACTAATGAGTTCAGAGCCTCCAAGGTCCAGGCTAGTTGGGTAACCATGAGATATGTTTGCTGCCCAGACTCCCCTCACCAACAGTAAGAATACCCTATTATAACTTACATTATGCTCCTTTAAACATCAGCAATAATGATAGGACAGTGATGGCTAACCTTGGCATTGCACATGTCTGGGGACTAAATGTTCCATGATGCTCAGTCAGTCTTAAGGCTCACTGAGCAGAATGGGAAATGTTCCCCAACCATCAGCAGTGCCAAGGTTAGCCATCATTGGTACAGGGTAATAAAATGTGGGGAACTGTGGTTATGTTCCAGGGTGTTGGGCAGAGGGAGTGGTGTTTAATAACAGAGATAGAAGGTGACCCCATCCCCCTTAAATTCAGTCACACCCAGTAGTGTATCTTCCACAAGGCAAAAGAATGTCGTGGGTGTGCAACAGACACAGAGAGCAGCACAGAGACAGAGAGAGACACAGAGAGCAGCACAGAGACAGACACAGAGAGACGCAGAGAGCAACACAGAGAGAGACGCAGAGAGCAGCACAGAGACAGAGAGAGACACAGAGAGCAGCACAGAGACAGAGAGAGCAACACAGAGAGAGACACAGAGAGAGCAACACAGAGAGAGACAGAGAGAGACACAGAGAGCAGCACAGAGACACAGAGAGCAGCACAGAGACAGAGAGAGACACAGAGAGCAGCACAGAGACGCAGAGAGCAGCACAGAGACAGAGAGAGACACAGAGAGCAGCACAGAGACAGAGAGAGACACAGAGAGAGCAACACAGAGAGACACAGAGAGCAGCACAGAGACAGAGAGCAGCACAGAGACAGAGAGCAGCACAGAGACAGTGAGAGACACAGAGAGCAGCACAGAGACAGAGAGAGACACAGAGAGCAGCACAGAGACAGAGCAGCACAGAGACACAGAGAGACACAGAGAGCAACACAGAGACAGAGAGAGCAACACAGAGAGACGCAGAGAGCAGCACAGAGACAGAGAGCAGCACAGAGACAGAGAGAGACACAGAGAGCAGCACAGAGACAGAGAGAGACGCAGAGAGAGACGCAGAGAGCAGCACAGAGACAGAGAGAGACACAGAGACAGAGAGCAGCACAGAGACAGAGAGAGACGCAGAGAGCAACACAGAGACAGAGAGAGACGCAGAGAGCAGCACAGAGACAGAGAGAGACGCAGAGAGCAGCACAGAGAGAGAGAGACACAGAGAGCAACAGAGAGACGCAGAGACACAGAGAGAGACGCAGAGAGCAGCACAGAGACAGAGAGAGACACAGAGAGCAGCACAGAGACAGAGAGAGCAACACAGAGAGAGACACAGAGAGAGCAGCACAGAGAGACGCAGAGAGCAGCACAGAGAGACGCAGAGAGCAGCACAGAGACAGAGAGAGACACAGAGAGCAGCACAGAGACACAGAGAGCAGCACAGAGACAGAGAGAGACACAGAGAGCAGCACAGAGACAGAGAGAGACACAGAGAGCAGCACAGAGACAGAGAGAGACACAGAGAGCAGCACAGAGACAGAGAGAGACACAGAGAGCAGCACAGAGACAGAGAGAGACACAGAGCAGCACAGAGACAGAGAGAGACACAGAGAGCAGCACGGAGACAGAGAGAGACACAGAGAGCAGCACAGAGACAGAGAGAGACACAGAGACAGAGAGCAGCACAGAGACAGAGAGAGAGAGACGCAGAGAGCAACACAGAGACAGAGAGAGACACAGAGAGACGCAGAGAGCAGCACAGAGACAGAGAGCAACAGAGAGAGCAACGCAGAGAGCAGCACAGAGACAGAGAGAGAGACAGAGAGCAAGACAGAGAGAGAGACAGAGAGCAGCACAGAGACAGAGAGAGACACATAGAGACGCAGAGAGCAGCACAGAGAGCAGCACAGAGAGACGCAGAGAGCAGCACAGAGAGCAGCACAGAGACAGAGAGAGACAGAGAGCAGCACAGAGAGCAGCACAGAGAGAGCAGCACAGAGAGACGCAGCGAGCAACACAGAGAGAGCAGCACAGAGAGAGAGAGCAGCACAGAGAGAGAGACAGAGAGAGAGAGAGACAGAGAGCAGCACAGAGAGAGAGACAGAGAGCAGCACAGAGAGAGAGACAGAGAGCAGCACAGAGACAGAGAGAGACACAGAGAGAGACAGAGAGCAGCACAGAGAGACGCAGAGAGCAGCACAGAGAGACGCAGAGAGCAGCACAGAGAGACGCAGAGAGCAGCACAGAGAGACGCAGAGACAGAGAGCAGCAGAGAGAGACGCAGAGAGCAGCACAGAGAGACGCAGAGAGCAGCACAGAGAGACACAGAGACAGAGAGCAGCAGAGAGACAGAGAGAGACACAGAGAGACGCAGAGAGCAGCACAGAGAGACGCAGAGAGCAGCACAGAGAGACACAGAGACAGAGAGCAGCAGAGAGACAGAGAGAGACACAGAGAGACGCAGAGAGCAGCACAGAGAGCACAAGGATTTGGTTTTAGCAGAAATATCTGATAAGTCTCTCTAATTCTACATTTTAATTCCCGACTTGTTCTTTTAACATATTGCTTACCACAGAATTCACATGTGACAACATAGACTACGGACAAGTCTGTCACTTGAAAAGATCCTCCATTTGAATCTATCTTTTCATTTCTCTTAATGTATTTGCATGTTTTGCAGATGTTATGACCACAAGGATAAGTCCAAACTGTTCTCAGACCCCTGTTCCCCTGTACTTTGTTGTCCGGTCCAGATAAAGAAGAATGACTAGGGGATAGATAGCTTTTCAGGGTTCTGCCTCTACTCGCAGTAAAGCGTACCCCTGTTTTTTATGTTTCTCTATAACCCTGATCTGCTTCTAAAATTGGTAAATGTTTTCTAACAGTTTTTTTGATAGACATTGATTGTTACCCTCTCCACAATGTGTCCGAGCGGATACCCCCCCCCCCCCCCGACCCCCTGCCGCCATGGCTTATGGGAGTTGATACTTCCTGTCTGTCAGCAGGGTCCTAGCAGACAATGTCAGAATGCTGATTACAGGAGGCATCTCGGGGATCAAACATTTTCTTTATTCCAAAACCCTGTATGGTAGCCGAGATCATTACCTATTAATGTTTACCCCATACCACCACCCCCCCCCCAAAGAAAAACAACAGCCATTATATGGAGTTTAAATATTACCAAAATTACCTCCATTTATTCTTATACCTGTTATTATTATATAACTTGCCTTCAAACCTGATGCTGCCCACCAGCTGGCTGTTAGATCGGGGGGCACGACCCACTGCGCAGAGGTTAGGGAAGGGGCCATCCCTGGCCATCCATATTAACTCGGTAACATTTCCTCCTTAATTAATTACAAGGACAACCCGCCTGCTGCGACAAAGAAAAACATTAGTACCGAAACATAAGTGCAGAATATAATATACTGACAAAGGGAGGGAGGGAATTCTCTGCTGTGTCTGTTATTCTGCAAAATGGCTGCCAGTAGGAAGAGGTGCAGGCCCTATATACTGATTGAATCCCCAGCTACCCGCACACCTCACTCCCCTCACACATACATGGCCCCTTGTCCGCCTAGCAGAAGGATCTTCTGCACATGCACATTGTGGTGAGTGAACTGTGCAGGGACATAACCCTACAATGTACCCTCTGACCATGGTACCACCAATGCAATACACTCCCAAGTTCCACAGTGCCAGCTTTGCCTCACACCACTATTCAGTGCCATTACTCACAGCTAGGGACTTCAATGGGGAGCGAGCCAAGTTGTGACCCAGGCCACTGAGAGTGACCTTTGTGGCCATGATTGTTACGCCCCTGATACTGATGCTGAGATTGGTAGATGTTTTGACTGCACAAATTCAGAAAAAAGAAAGTTTTGCATGATAAATATATAATATTACTTACATTGTCACATATTCAGAGTGAGACTGTTGGATAGTTTGCCTCTCAGGTGTCAGACTCACTAAATTCACATTACCAGACTGTGATCCTGTTTCTTTTTTTGCAGAGTGAGGAGATGAGGAGTGTCCACCATCTTTGTGGTCGACCAACCCCTGTGGTCATCTCTTGTGTACTCAACCTACAGGCTGATAGAGCCAGAGCAGGATTAAAGTGAACGACTGCTATTTTTTTATTACGTTTGTTTAGATCGGACTTCTAAACCCAATGACCTGTTGGGAGTTTCCATTATGAGCTACTTCCACTGACATCATTTGCAAACTCATCTTTGTCTCTCTCTCTGTAGCTGGGATATTTTACATGGAAGAACCAAGGAGAAGAAGAGAAAGAGGAGACTGATAAATGAGACTAGTGACCACAAAACTCCTAATAATAAGGTAATAATCCCAGACTTGTGGGTCCACCCGGCCTGCATAGTGAAGACATACTGTTCTCCAGTCCCTGGCAGACACTACAATTCCATCCCTGCTGCATTTCGACCTGTTATAAGAGAAGGGCAAATTGTCTGGATATAGAGAAGACACAGGGATCTGTTCACTACAAAGTGATATGAGGTGAGAGGAACATTTCATCTCCCCAGTTTAGCTATACACTGTGCAGGACAAATCTGGGGAGTTTACTTAGTGGGGGAAAGTCATTAGGTTTGTCCTGTACAGTGTATAGCTAAAGTGTGGATATGAAATGTTCCTCTCACCTGTTAGTGACCCCATACAGGCTAAATCACTCTAATTGCCACTTTAAATGAATAACTTACTTGGGGATAAGATTGTCATTATATTTGGAGGACATGTTTGGGGCTAAATACCTTGGAAGTATATTATGGACTGATCTTACCCTTCACTCAATGACAGATTACATTTGAACTCATGGGCATATCATGGGATATATGAGATCTATTACACAGGGACAGAGCATATCATGGGATATATGATTTATATTACACAGGGACAGGACATATCATGGGATATATGAGATATATTACACAGGGACAGAGCATATCATGGGATATATGATTTATATTACACAGGGACAGGACATATCATGGGATATATGAGATATATTACACGGGGACAGGGCATATCATGGGATATATGAGATATATTACACAGGGACAGGGCGTATCATGGGATATATGAGATATATTACACAGGGACAGGGCATATCATGGGATATATGAGATATATTACACGGGGACAGGGCATATCATGGGATATATGAGATATATTACATAGGGACAGGGCATATCATGGGATATATGAGATATATTACACAGGGACAGGGCATATCATGGGATATATGAGATATATTACACGGGACAGGGCATATCATGGGATATATGAGATATATTACACAGGGACAGGACATATCATGGGATATATGATTTATATTACACAGGGACAGGGCATATCATGGGATATATGATTTATATTTCACATGGACAGGGCATATCATGGGATATATGAGATATATTACACAGGGACAGGGCGTATCATGAGATATATGAGCTATATTACACAGGGACAGGGCATATCATGGGATATATGAGATATATTACACAGGGACAGGGCATATCATGGGATATATGAGATATATTACACAGGGACAGGGCATATCATGGGATATATGAGATATATTACACAGGGACAGGACATATCATGGGATATATGAGATATATTACACGGGGACAGGGCATATCATGGGATATATGATTTATATTACACAGGGACAGGGCATATCATGGCATATATGAGATATATTACACAGGGACAGGGCATATCATGGGATATATGAGATGTATTACACAGGGACAGGGCATATCATGGGATATATGAGATATATTACATAGGGACAGGGCGTATCATGAGATATATGAGATACATTACACAGGGACAGGGCATATCATGGGATATATGAGATATATTGCAAGGGGACAGGGCATATCATGGGATATATGAGATATATTACACGGGGACAGGGCATATCATGGGATATATGAGATATATTACACAGGGACAGAGCATATCATGGGATATATGATTTATATTACACAGGGACAGAGCATATCATGGGATATATGATTTATATTACACAGGGACAGGGCATATCATGGAATATATGAGATATATTACACAGGGACAGGACATATCATGGGATATATCAGATATATTACACAGGGACAGGGCATATCATGGGATATATCAGATATATTACACGGGAACAGGGCATATCATGGGATATATGATTTATATTACACAGGGAAAGGGCATATCATGGGATATATGAGATATATTACATAGGGACAGGGCGTATCATGAGATATATGAGATACATTACACAGGGACAGGGCATATCATGGGATATATGAGATATATTACACAAGGACAGAGCATATCATGGGATATATGATTTATATTACACAGGGACAGGACATATCATGGGATATATCAGATATATTACACAGGGAAAGGGCATATCATGGGATATATCAGATATATTACACGGGGACAGGGCATATCATGGGATATATGATTTATATTACACAGGGAAAGGGCATATCATGGGATATATGAGATATATTACATAGGGACAGGGCGTATCATGAGATATATGAGATACATTACACAGGGACAGGGCATATCATGGGATATATGAGATATATTACACAAGGACAGAGCATATCATGGGATATATGATTTATATTACACAGGGACAGGGCATATCATGGGATATATGATTTATATTACACAGGGACAGGGCATATCATGGGATATATGAGATATATTACACAGGGACAGGACATATCATGGGATATATCAGATATATTACACAGGGACAGGGCATATCATGGGATATATCAGATATATTACACAGGGACAGGGCATATCATGGGATATATGAGATATATTACACGGGGACAGGGCATATCATGGGATATATGAGATATATTACACAGGGACAGGGCATATCATGGGATATATGATTTATATTACACAGGGACAGGGCATATCATGGGATATATCAGATATATTACACAGGGACAGGACATATCATGGGATATATCAGATATATTACACAGGGACAGGGCATATCATGGGATATATGATTTATATTACACAGGGACAGGGCATTACATGGGATATATGATTTATATTACACAGGGACAGGGCGTATCATGGGATATATGATTTATATTACACAGGGACAGGGCGTATCATGGGATATATGAGAGATATTACACAGGGACAGGGCATATCATGGGATATATGAGATATATTACACAGGGACAGAGCATATCATGGGATATATGATTTATATTACACAGGGACAGGGCATATCATGGGATATATGATTTATATTACACAGGGACAGGGCATATCATGGGATATATGAGATATATTACACAGGGACAGGACATATCATGGGATATATCAGATATATTACACAGGGACAGGGCATATCATGGGATATATGAGATATATTACACGGGGACAGGGCATATCATGGGATATATGAGATATATTACACAGGGACAGGGCATATCATGGGATATATGATTTATATTACACAGGGACAGGGCATATCATGGGATATATAAGATATATTACACAGGGACAGGGCATATCATGGGATATATGAGATATATTACACAGGGACCGGGCATATCATGGGATCTATGAGATATATTACACGGGGACAGGGCATATCATGGTATATATCAGATATATTACACAGGGACAGGACATATCATGGGATATATCAGATATATTACACAGGGACAGGGCATATCATGGGATATATAATTTATATTACACAGGGACAGGGCATATCATGGGATATATGATTTATATTATACAGGGACAGGGCATATCATAGGATATATGATTTATATTACACAGGGACAGGGCGTATCATGGGATATATGAGATATATTACACAGGGACAGGGCGTATCATGAGATATATGAGCTATATTACACAGGGACAGGGCATATCATGGGATATATGAGATATATTACACAGGGACAGGGCATATCATGGGATATGTGAGATATATTACACAGGGACAGGGCATATCATGGGATATATGAGATATATTATACAGGGACAGGGCATATCATGGGATATATGAGATATATTATACAGGGACAGGGCGTATCATGGGATATATGAGATATATTACACGGGGACAGGGCATATCATGGGATATATGAGATATATTACACAGGGACAGGGCATATCATGGGATATATGAGATATATTACATACGGACAGGGCATATCATGGGATATATGAGATATATTACACAGGGACAGGGCGTATCATACGGATATATGAGTTATATTACACAGGGACAGGGCATATCATGGGATATATAACATACAGTCTTAAATATTAAAAGATAATACCTTAATTTTACCATGCTTGAAGCTATGAAAGGATGTAATAAACCAACCAAGAACTGAACCTGCAAAACTGGGCTTTGAATATAAACTACAGCCAATGTACCAACCAGCTGAGCCATCACACCTCACACATGACACTGGTATAAATGGTCTTTTTTCTACTATTATATGTGTGTTAGCTACTATGTGACCCATTATCAATGAAAGACCATTTTATGGCTATGCTCACAGAGTGCGGTGTGATGGCTCAGTTTTTTGATACACTGACTTTAGAGCATGTTCAAGCCTAAGGGTTGCGGATTTGATTCTTGGTTCGTCATGTTTGGTAAAATTTATTTTAACACTCGGTTATATGTGAACAAGAGCCTGGGTCATTCATTGTATAAAGCCCCATTTTATAGCATTACTCAGTGCACGGTGTGATGGCTCGGTTGGATTATCTGCTGCCTTTATCAACTGATCTAACCTAAGAGTTGCATGATCGATTCCTGGTTGTTCCCCCTCATCCTTACAGTGCCGGTAAGTAGCCTGTAATATTAATTATATTCTTAAAACATCCATTCACCTGCTGTGTCAGGTATTACCCACTCTCCACTGGAAGGATAGGAGTTGGACCTTCTGGGAATAAGGCTGTGACTCTGAACAGTTGTTGGCGCAATATGAAGACCGATCCTCACACCGTGCTTTCAATCAGTGCATTAGATGCACTATAATATATACAGAGACTGGGTAACATCAGATATAGGAGATGAGTGGATGTTTTATTAAACAGCAAAATGACAGTTTTTAAAACATTTAATAAATATACTTATCCTCTTTTTTTCCAGTCTTGGAAAGACATGTGAGGATTAGGAGAACCAACCAAGAATCGAACCCACAACTGTGCAGCATGCACATGCTCTATACCCAGCGTCTCAACCAACAGAGCCATCACACCTCACCTTTTGAACATAAATATTATTGACTTAATAAATATATACATTTTATCAGCAAAACTAACCAAGAATTGAACCTGCAGGCCTGATGGTGAGACATGGTCTTCAGGGAGTGTATTAACCAACTGAGCCATCCCATCACACTCTCCAAGGGCTGCCATAAAATGGTCTTTTATTAACACAGTCACAAAGCAGCTAATGCACATATAATAAGAGACAAAAGACCAATTCACAACGTCCTCTCATGTGTGAGGTGTGATGGCTCTGTTGGTTGGTACATTGGCTGTAGTGCATGTTCAGACCTCCAAGTTGCAGGTTTGATTCCCACTGATCCTCTCCATACAAGTGTATGAATAGTGGGTCATTTCACACAGTGGCTTAACAAAACCTTTTGAACATAAATATTTTTCACTTAATTAATATACACATTTTATCAACAAAACCAATCAAGATTTGAACCTGCAGCCCTGAGGGTGAGACATGGTCTACAGGGAGTGTATTAACCAACTGAGCCATCACATCACACTCTGTGAGCACTGCCATAAAATGGTCTTTTATTAACACAGTCACAAAGCAGCTAATGCACATATAATAAGAGACAAAAGACCATTTCACAACGTCCTCTCATGTGTGAGGTGTGATGGCTCTGTTGGTTGAGACGCTGGGTATAGAGCATGTACATGCTGCACAGTTACTGGTTCGATTCTCGGTTGGTTCTCCTAATCCTCACATGTCTTTCCAAGAATGGTAAAAAGAGAATAAGTATATTTATTAAATGTTTTAAAAACTGTCATTTTGCTGTTTAATAAAACATCCACTCATCTCCTATATCTGATGCTACCCTGATGAGGGGGAACAACCAGGAATCGATCATGCAACTCTTAGGTTAGATCAGTTGATAAAGGCAGCACATAATTCAACCGAGCCATCACACCGTGCACTGAGTAAGGCTATAAAATGGGGCTTTATACAATAAATGACCCAGCCTCATATAACAGAGTGTTAAAATACATTTTACCAAAGAGGACAAGATGGACCAACTAAGAATCAAACCGGTAACCCTTAGTCTTGAACATGTTCTAAAGCCAGTGCATCAACCAACTGAGCCATCACACCACACTCTGTGAGCATGGTCATAAAATGGTCTTTCATTGATAATGGGTCACATAGTAGCTTACGCACATATAATAGTAGACAAAAGACCATTTATACCGCAGTGTCCTGTATGAGGTGTGATGGCTCAGCTGGTTGGTACATTGGCTGTAGTGCATATTCAGACCTCCAGGTTGCCGGTTTGATTCCCACTGATCCTCTCCATACAAGTGTATGAATAGTGGGTCATTTCACACAGTGGCTTAACAAAACCTTTTGAACATAAATATTTTTCACTTAATTAATATACACATTTTATCAACAAAACCAAGCAAGATTTGAACCTGCAGCCCTGAGGGTGAGACATGGTCTACAGGGAGTGTATTAACCAACTGAGCCATCCCATCACACTCTCCAAGGACTGTCATAAAATGGTCTTTTATTAACACAGTCACAAAGCAGCTAATGCACATATAATAAGAGACAAAAGACCATTTCACAACGTCCTCTCATGTGTGAGGTGTGATGGCTCTGTTGGTTGAGACGCTGGGTATAGAGCATGTACATGCTGCACAGTTACTGGTTCGATTCTCGGTTGGTTCTCCTAATCCTCACATGTCTTTCCAAGAATGGTAAAAAGAGAATAAGTATATTTATTAAATGTTTTAAAAACTGTCATTTTGCTGTTTAATAAAACATCCACTCATCTCCTATATCTGATGCTACCCAGTCTCTGTATATATTATAGTGCATCTAATGCACTGATTGAAAGCACGGTGTGAGGATCGGTCTTCATATTGCGCCAACAACTGTTCAGAGTCACAGACTTATTCCCAGAAGGTCCAACTCCTATCCTTCCAGTGGAGAGTGGGTAATACCTGACACAGCAGGTGAATGGATGTTTTAAGAATATAATTAATATTACAGGCTACTTACCAGCACTGAAAGGATGAGGGGGAACAACCAGGAATCAATCATGCAACTCTTAGGTTAGATCAGTTTATAAAGGCAGCACATAATTCAACCGAGCCATCACACCGTGCACTGAGTAAGGCTATAAAATGGGGCTTTATACAATAAATGACCCAGCCTCATATAACAGAGTGTTAAAATACATTTTACCAAAGAGGACAAGATGGACCAACTAAGAATCAAACCGGTAACCCTTAGTCTTGAACATGTTCTAAAGCCAGTGCATCAACCAACTGAGCCATCACACCACACTCTGTGAGCATGGTCATAAAATGGTCTTTCATTGATAATGGGTCACATAGTAGCTTACGCACATATAATAGTAGACAAAAGACCATTTATACCGCTGTGTCCTGTATGAGGTGTGATGGCGCAGCTGGTTGGTACATTGGCTGTAGTGCATATTCAGACCTCCAGGTTGCCGGTTTGATTCCCACTGATCCTCTCCATACAAGTGTATAAAGATTGGCTCATTTCACACACTGGCTGAATGGAACCTTTTGAACATAAATATTATTGACTTAATAAATATATACATTTTATCAGCAAAACTAAACAAGAATTGAACCTGCAGCCCTGATGGTGAGACATGGTCTACAGATAGTGTATTAACCAACTGAGCCATCACATCACACTCTCCAAGAGCTGCCATAAAATGGTCTTTTATTAACACAGTCACAAAGCAGCTAATGCACATATAATAAGAGACAAAAGACCATTTCACAACGTCCTCTCATGTGTGAGGTGTGATGGCTCTGTTGGTTGGTACATTGGCTGTAGTGCATGTTCAGACCTCCAAGTTGCAGGTTTGATTCCCACTGATCCTCTCCATACAAGTGTATGAATAGTGGGTCATTTCACACAGTGGCTTAACAAAACCTTTTGAACATAAATATTTTTCACTTAATTAATATACACATTTTATCAACAAAACCAAGCAAGATTTGAACCTGCAGCCCTGAGGGTGAGACATGGTCTACAGGGAGTGTATTAACCAACTGAGCCATCACATCACACTCTGTGAGCACTGCCATAAAATGGTCTTTTATTAACACAGTCACAAAGCAGCTAATGCACATATAATAAGAGACAAAAGACCATTTCACAACGTCCTCTCATGTGTGAGGTGTGATGGCTCTGTTGGTTGAGACGCTGGGTATAGAGCATGTACATGCTGCACAGTTACTGGTTCGATTCTCGGTTGGTTCTCCTAATCCTCACATGTCTTTCCAAGAATGGTAAAAAGAGAATAAGTATATTTATTAAATGTTTTAAAAACTGTCATTTTGCTGTTTAATAAAACATCCACTCATCTCCTATATCTGATGCTACCCTGATGAGGGGGAACAACCAGGAATCGATCATGCAACTCTTAGGTTAGATCAGTTGATAAAGGCAGCACATAATTCAACCGAGCCATCACACCGTGCACTGAGTAAGGCTATAAAATGGGGCTTTATACAATAAATGACCCAGCCTCATATAACAGAGTGTTAAAATACATTTTACCAAAGAGGACAAGATGGACCAACTAAGAATCAAACCGGTAACCCTTAGTCTTGAACATGTTCTAAAGCCAGTGCATCAACCAACTGAGCCATCACACCACACTCTGTGAGCATGGTCATAAAATGGTCTTTCATTGATAATGGGTCACATAGTAGCTTACGCACATATAATAGTAGACAAAAGACCATTTATACCGCAGTGTCCTGTATGAGGTGTGATGGCTCAGCTGGTTGGTACATTGGCTGTAGTGCATATTCAGACCTCCAGGTTGCCGGTTTGATTCCCACTGATCCTCTCCATACAAGTGTATAAAGATTGGCTCATTTCACACACTGGCTGAATGGAACCTTTTGAACATAAATATTATTGACTTAATAAATATATACATTTTATCAGCAAAACTAACCAAGAATTGAACCTGCAGCCCTGATGGTGAGACATGGTCTACAGATAGTGTATTAACCAACTGAGCCATCACATCACACTCTCCAAGGGCTGCCATAAAATGGTCTTTTATTAACACAGTCACAAAGCAGCTAATGCACATATAATAAGAGACAAAAGACCATTTCACAACGTCCTCTCATGTGTGAGGTGTGATGGCTCTGTTGGTTGGTACATTGGCTGTAGTGCATGTTCAGACCTCCAAGTTGCAGGTTTGATTCCCACTGATCCTCTCCATACAAGTGTATGAATAGTGGGTCATTTCACACAGTGGCTTAACAAAACCTTTTGAACATAAATATTATTGACTTAATAAATATATACATTTTATCAGCAAAACTAACCAAGAATTGAACCTGCAGCCCTGATGGTGAGACATGGTCTACAGATAGTGTATTAACCAACTGAGCCATCACATCACACTCTCCAAGGGCTGCCATAAAATGGTCTTTTATTAACACAGTCACAAAGCAGCTAATGCACATATAATAAGAGACAAAAGACCATTTCACAACGTCCTCTCATGTGTGAGGTGTGATGGCTCTGTTGGTTGGTACATTGGCTGTAGTGCATGTTCAGACCTCCAAGTTGCAGGTTTGATTCCCACTGATCCTCTCCATACAAGTGTATGAATAGTGGGTCATTTCACACAGTGGCTTAACAAAACCTTTTGAACATAAATATTTTTCACTTAATTAATATACACATTTTATCAACAAAACCAACCAAGATTTGAACCTGCAGCCCTGAGGGTGAGACATGGTCTACAGGGAGTGTATTAACCAACTGAGCCATCACATCACACTCTCCAAGGACTGCCATAAAATGGTCTTTTATTAACACAGTCACAAAGCAGCTAATGCACATATAATAAGAGACAAAAGACCATTTCACCACTTCTTCTCATGTGTGAGGTGTGATGGCTCTGTTGGTTGAGACGCTGGATATAGAGCATGTACATGCTGCACAGTTACTGGTTCGATTCTTGGTTGGTTCTCCTAATCCTCACATGTCTTTCCAAGAATGGTAAAAAGACGATAAGTTTATTTATTAAATGTTTTAAAAACTGTCATTTTGCTGTTTAATAAAACATCCACTCATCTCCTATATCTGATGCTACCCAGTCTCTGTATATATTATAGTGCATCTAATGCACTGATTGAAAGCACGGTGTGAGGATCGGTCTTCATATTGCGCCAACAACTGTTCAGAGTCACAGACTTATTCCCAGAAGGTCCAACTCCTATCCTTCCAGTGGAGAGTGGGTAATACATGACACAGCAGGTGAATGGATGTTTTAAGAATATAATTAATATTACAGGCTACTTACCAGCACTGAAAGGATGAGGGGGAACAACCAGGAATCAATCATGCAACTCTTAGGTTAGATCAGTTTATAAAGGCAGCACATAATTCAACCGAGCCATCACACCGTGCACTGAGTAAGGCTATAAAATGGGGCTTTATACAATAAATGACCCAGCCTCATATAACAGAGTGTTAAAATACATTTTACCAAAGAGGACAAGATGGACCAACTAAGAATCAAACCGGTAACCCTTAGTCTTGAACATGTTCTAAAGCCAGTGCATCAACCAACTGAGCCATCACACCACACTCTGTGAGCATGGTCATAAAATGGTCTTTCATTGATAATGGGTCACATAGTAGCTTACTCACATATAATAGTAGACAAAAGACCATTTATACCGCTGTGTCCTGTATGAGGTGTGATGGCGCAGCTGGTTGGTACATTGGCTGTAGTGCATATTCAGACCTCCAGGTTGCCGGTTTGATTCCCACTGATCCTCTCCATACAAGTGTATAAAGATTGGCTCATTTCACACACTGGCTGAATGGAACCTTTTGAACATAAATATTATTGACTTAATAAATAAATACATTTTATCAGCAAAACTAACCAAGAATTGAACCTGCAGGCCTGATGGTGAGACATGGTCTTCAGGGAGTGTATTAACCAACTGAGCCATCCCATCACACTCTCCAAGGGCTGCCATAAAATGGTCTTTTATTAACACAGTCACAAAGCAGCTAATGCACATATAATAAGAGACAAAAGACCATTTCACAACTTCCTCTCATGTGTGAGGTGTGATGGCTCTGTTGGTTGGTACATTGGCTGTAGTGCATGTTCAGACCTCCAGGTTGCAGGTTTGATTCCCACTGATCCTCTCCATACAAGTGTATGAATAGTGGGTCATTTCACACAGTGGCTTAACAAAACCTTTTGAACATAAATATTTTTCACTTAATTAATATACACATTTTATCAACAAAACCAAGCAAGATTTGAACCTGCAGCCCTGAGGGTGAGACATGGTCTACAGGGAGTGTATTAACCAACTGAGCCATCCCATCACACTCTCCAAGGACTGCCATAAAATGGTCTTTTATTAATACAGTCACAAAGCAGCTAATGCACATATAATAAGAGACAAAAGACCATTTCACCACATCTTCTCATGTGTGAGGTGTGATGGCTCTGTTGGTTGAGACGCTGGGTATAGAGCATGTACATGCTGCACAGTTACTGGTTCGATTCTTGGTTGGTTCTCCTAATCCTCACATGTCTTTCCAAGAATGGTAAAAAGAGGATAAGTATATTTATTAAATGTTTTAAAAACTGTCATTTTGCTGTTTAATAAAACATCCACTCATCTCCTATATCTGATGCTACCCAGTCTCTGTATATATTATAGTGCATCTAATGCACTGATTGAAAGCACGGTGTGAGGATCGGTCTTCATATTGCGCCAACAACTGTTCAGAGTCACAGACTTATTCCCAGAAGGTCCAACTCCTATCCTTCCAGTGGAGAGTGGGTAATACCTGACACAGCAGGTGAATGGATGTTTTAAGAATATAATTAATATTACAGGCTACTTACCAGCACTGAAAGGATGAGGGGGAACAACCAGCAATCGATCATGCAACTCTTAGGTTAGATCAGTTGATAAAGGCAGCACATAATTCAACCGAGCCATCACACCGTGCACTGAGTAAGGCTATAAAATGGGGCTTTATACAATAAATGACCCAGCCTCATATAACAGAGTGTTAAAATACATTTTACCAAAGAGGACAAGATGGACCAACTAAGAATCAAACCGGTAACCCTTAGTCTTGAACATGTTCTAAAGCCAGTGCATCAACCAACTGAGCCATCACACCACACTCTGTGAGCATGGTCATAAAATGGTCTTTCATTGATAATGGGTCACATAGTAGCTTACGCACATATAATAGTAGACAAAAGACCATTTATACCGCTGTGTCCTGTATGAGGTGTGATGGCTCAGCTGGTTGGTACATTGGCTGTAGTGCATATTCAGACCTCCAGGTTGCCGGTTTGATTCCCACTGATCCTCTCCATACAAGTGTATAAAGATTGGCTCATTTCACACACTGGCTGAATGGAACCTTTTGAACATAAATATTATTGACTTAATAAATATATACATTTTATCAGCAAAACTAACCAAGAATTGAACCTGCAGCCCTGATGGTGAGACATGGTCTACAGATAGTGTATTAACCAACTGAGCCATCACATCACACTCTCCAAGAGCTGCCATAAAATGGTCTTTTATTAACACAGTCACAAAGCAGCTAATGCACATATAATAAGAGACAAAAGACCATTTCACAACGTCCCCTCATGTGTGAGGTGTGATGGCTCTGTTGGTTGGTACATTGGCTGTAGTGCATGTTCAGACCTCCAAGTTGCAGGTTTGATTCCCACTGATCCTCTCCATACAAGTGTATGAATAGTGGGTCATTTCACACAGTGGCTTAACAAAACCTTTTGAACATAAATATTTTTCACTTAATTAATATACACATTTTATCAACAAAACCAAGCAAGATTTGAACCTGCAGCCCTGAGGGTGAGACATGGTCTACAGGGAGTGTATTAACCAACTGAGCCATCACATCACACTCTGTGAGCACTGCCATAAAATGGTCTTTTATTAACACAGTCACAAAGCAGCTAATGCACATATAATAAGAGACAAAAGACCAATTCACAACGTCCTCTCATGTGTGAGGTGTGATGGCTCTGTTGGTTGGTACATTGGCTGTAGTGCATGTTCAGACATCCAAGTTGCAGGTTTGATTCCCACTGATCCTCTCCATACAAGTGTATGAATAGTGGGTCATTTCACACAGTGGCTTAACAAAACCTTTTGAACATAAATATTTTTCACTTAATTAATATACACATTTTATCAACAAAACCAAGCAAGATTTGAACCTGCAGCCCTGAGGGTGAGACATGGTCTACAGGGAGTGTATTAACCAACTGAGCCATCCCATCACACTCTCCAAGGACTGTCATAAAATGGTCTTTTATTAACACAGTCACAAAGCAGCTAATGCACATATAATAAGAGACAAAAGACCATTTCACAACGTCCTCTCATGTGTGAGGTGTGATGGCTCTGTTGGTTGAGACGCTGGGTATAGAGCATGTACATGCTGCACAGTTACTGGTTCGATTCTCGGTTGGTTCTCCTAATCCTCACATGTCTTTCCAAGAATGGTAAAAAGAGGATAAGTATATTTATTAAATGTTTTAAAAACTGTCATTTTGCTGTTTAATAAAACATCCACTCATCTCCTATATCTGATGCTACCCAGTCTCTGTATATATTATAGTGCATCTAATGCACTGATTGAAAGCACGGTGTGAGGATCGGTCTTCATATTGCGCCAACAACTGTTCAGAGTCACAGACTTATTCCCAGAAGGTCCAACTCCTATCCTTCCAGTGGAGAGTGGGTAATACCTGACACAGCAGGTGAATGGATGTTTTAAGAATATAATTAATATTACAGGCTACTTACCAGCACTGAAAGGATGAGGGGGAACAACCAGGAATCGATCATGCAACTCTTAGGTTAGATCAGTTGATAAAGGCAGCACATAATTCAACCGAGCCATCACACCGTGCACTGAGTAAGGCTATAAAATGGGGCTTTATACAATAAATGACCCAGCCTCATATAACAGAGTGTTAAAATACATTTTACCAAAGAGGACAAGATGGACCAACTAAGAATCAAACCGGTAACCCTTAGTCTTGAACATGTTCTAAAGCCAGTGCATCAACCAACTGAGCCATCACACCACACTCTGTGAGCATGGTCATAAAATGGTCTTTCATTGATAATGGGTCACATAGTAGCTTACGCACATATAATAGTAGACAAAAGACCATTTATACCGCTGTGTCCTGTATGAGGTGTGATGGCTCAGCTGGTTGGTACATTGGCTGTAGTGCATATTCAGACCTCCAGGTTGCCGGTTTGATTCCCACTGATCCTCTCCATACAAGTGTATAAAGATTGGCTCATTTCACACACTGGCTGAATGGAACCTTTTGAACATAAATATTATTGACTTAATAAATATATACATTTTATCAGCAAAACTAACCAAGAATTGAACCTGCAGGCCTGATGGTGAGACATGGTCTACAGATAGTGTATTAACCAACTGAGCCATCCCATCACACTCTGTGAGCACTGCCATAAAATGGTCTTTTATTAACACAGTCACAAAGCAGCTAATGCACATATAATAAGAGACAAAAGACCAATTCACAACGTCCTCTCATGTGTGAGGTGTGATGGCTCTGTTGGTTGGTACATTGGCTGTAGTGCATGTTCAGACCTCCAAGTTGCAGGTTTGATTCCCACTGATCCTCTCCATACAAGTGTATGAATAGTGGGTCATTTCACACAGTGGCTTAACAAAACCTTTTGAACATAAATATTTTTCACTTAATTAATATACACATTTTATCAACAAAACCAAGCAAGATTTGAACCTGCAGCCCTGATGGTGAGACATGGTCTACAGGGAGTGTATTAACCAACTGAGCCATCCCATCACACTCTCCAAGGACTGTCATAAAATGGTCTTTTATTAACACAGTCACAAAGCAGCTAATGCACATATAATAAGAGACAAAAGACCATTTCACCACTTCTTCTCATGTGTGAGATGTGATGGCTCTGTTGGTTGAGACATTGGGTGTAGAGCATGTTCATGCTGCACAGTTACTGGTTCGATTCTCGGTTGGTTCTCCTAATCCTCACATGTCTTTCCAAGAATGGTAAAAAGAGAATAAGTATATTTATTAAATGTTTTAAAAACTGTCATTTTGCTGTTTAATAAAACATCCACTCATCTCCTATATCTGATGCTACCCAGTCTCTGTATATATTATAGTGCATCTAATGCACTGATTGAAAGCACGGTGTGAGGATCGGTCTTCATATTGCGCCAACAACTGTTCAGAGTCACAGACTTATTCCCAGAAGGTCCAACTCCTATCCGTCCAGCGGAGAGTGGGTAATACCTGACACAGCAGGTGAATGGATGTTTTAAGAATATAATTAATATTACAGGCTACTTACCAGCACTGAAAGGATGAGGGGGAACAACCAGGAATCGATCATGCAACTCTTAGGTTAGATCAGTTGATAAAGGCAGCAGATATTCCAACCGAGCCATCACACCGTGCACTGAGTAAGGCTATAAAATGGGTTTTTATACAAGGATTGACCCAGCATCATATAACAGAGTGTTAAAATACATTTTACCAAAGAGGACAAGATGGACCAACTAAGAATCAAACCGGTAACCCTTAGTCTTGAACATGTTCTAAAGCCAGTGCATCAACCAACTGAGCCATCACACCGCACTCTGTGAGCATGGTCATAAAATGGTCTTTCATTGATAATGGGTCACATAGTAGCTTACGCACATATAATAGTAGACAAAAGACCATTTATACCGCTGTGTCCTGTATGAGGTGTGATGGCTCAGCTGGTTGGTACATTGGCTGTAGTGCATATTCAGACCTCCAGGTTGCCGGTTTGATTCCCACTGATCCTCTCCATACAAGTGTATAAAGATTGGCTCATTTCACACACTGGCTGAATGGAACCTTTTGAACATAAATATTATTGACTTAATAAATATATACATTTTATCAGCAAAACTAACCAAGAATTGAACCTGCAGCCCTGATGGTGAGACATGGTCTACAGATAGTGTATTAACCAACTGAGCCATCACATCACACTCTCCAAGAGCTGCCATAAAATGGTCTTTTATTAACACAGTCACAAAGCAGCTAATGCACATATAATAAGAGACAAAAGACCATTTCACAACGTCCCCTCATGTGTGAGGTGTGATGGCTCTGTTGGTTGGTACATTGGCTGTAGTGCATGTTCAGACCTCCAAGTTGCAGGTTTGATTCCCACTGATCCTCTCCATACAAGTGTATGAATAGTGGGTCATTTCACACAGTGGCTTAACAAAACCTTTTGAACATAAATATTTTTCACTTAATTAATATACACATTTTATCAACAAAACCAAGCAAGATTTGAACCTGCAGCCCTGAGGGTGAGACATGGTCTACAGGGAGTGTATTAACCAACTGAGCCATCCCATCACACTCTCCAAGGACTGCCATAAAATGGTCTTTTATTAACACAGTCACAAAGCAGCTAATGCACATATAATAAGAGACAAAAGACCATTTCACCACATCTTCTCATGTGTGAGGTGTGATGGCTCTGTTGGTTGAGACGCTGGGTATAGAGCATGTACATGCTGCACAGTTACTGGTTCGATTCTTGGTTGGTTCTCCTAATCCTCACATGTCTTTCCAAGAATGGTAAAAAGAGGATAAGTATATTTATTAAATGTTTTAAAAACTGTCATTTTGCTGTTTAATAAAACATCCACTCATCTCCTATATCTGATGCTACCCAGTCTCTGTATATATTATAGTGCATCTAATGCACTGATTGAAAGCACGGTGTGAGGATCGGTCTTCATATTGCGCCAACAACTGTTCAGAGTCACAGACTTATTCCCAGAAGGTCCAACTCCTATCCTTCCAGTGGAGAGTGGGTAATACCTGACACAGCAGGTGAATGGATGTTTTAAGAATATAATTAATATTACAGGCTACTTACCAGCACTGAAAGGATGAGGGGGAACAACCAGGAATCGATCATGCAACTCTTAGGTTAGATCAGTTGATAAAGGCAGCACATAATTCAACCGAGCCATCACACCGTGCACTGAGTAAGGCTATAAAATGGGGCTTTATACAATAAATGACCCAGCCTCATATAACAGAGTGTTAAAATACATTTTACCAAAGAGGACAAGATGGACCAACTAAGAATCAAACCGGTAACCCTTAGTCTTGAACATGTTCTAAAGCCAGTGCATCAACCAACTGAGCCATCACACCACACTCTGTGAGCATGGTCATAAAATGGTCTTTCATTGATAATGGGTCACATAGTAGCTTACGCACATATAATAGTAGACAAAAGACCATTTATACCGCTGTGTCCTGTATGAGGTGTGATGGCTCAGCTGGTTGGTACATTGGCTGTAGTGCATATTCAGACCTCCAGGTTGCCGGTTTGATTCCCACTGATCCTCTCCATACAAGTGTATAAAGATTGGCTCATTTCACACACTGGCTGAATGGAACCTTTTGAACATAAATATTATTGACTTAATAAATATATACATTTTATCAGCAAAACTAACCAAGAATTGAACCTGCAGGCCTGATGGTGAGACATGTTCTACAAATAGTGTATTAACCAACTGAGCCATCCCATCACACTCTCCAAGGGCTGCCATAAAATGGTCTTTTATTAACACAGTCACAAAGCAGCTAATGCACATATAATAAGAGACAAAAGACCATTTCACAACGTCCTCTCACGTGTGAGGTGTGATGGCTCTGTTGGTTGGTACATTGGCTGTAGTGCATGTTCAGACCTCCAGGTTGCAGGTTTGATTCCCACTGTTCCTCTCCATACAAGTGTATGAATAGTGGGTCATTTCACACAGTGGCTTAACAAAACCTTTTGAACATAAATATTTTTCACTTAATTAATATACACATTTTATCAACAAAACCAATCAAGATTTGAACCTGCAGCCCTGAGGGTGAGACATGGTCTACAGGGAGTGTATTAACCAACTGAGCCATCCCATCACACTCTCCAAGGACTGCCATAAAATGGTCTTTTATTAACACAGTCACAAAGCAGCTAATGCACATATAATAAGAGACAAAAGACCATTTCACCACATCTTCTCATGTGTGAGGTGTGATGGCTCTGTTGGTTGAGACGCTGGGTATAGAGCATGTACATGCTGCACAGTTACTGGTTCGATTCTTGGTTGGTTCTCCTAATCCTCACATGTCTTTCCAAGAATGGTAAAAAGAGGATAAGTATATTTATTAAATGTTTTAAAAACTGTCATTTTGCTGTTTAATAAAACATCCACTCATCTCCTATATCTGATGCTACCCAGTCTCTGTATATATTATAGTGCATCTAATGCACTGATTGAAAGCACGGTGTGAGGATCGGTCTTCATATTGCGCCAACAACTGTTCAGAGTCACAGACTTATTCCCAGAAGGTCCAACTCCTATCCTTCCAGTGGAGAGTGGGTAATACCTGACACAGCAGGTGAATGGATGTTTTAAGAATATAATTAATATTACAGGCTACTTACCAGCACTGAAAGGATGAGGGGGAACAACCAGGAATCGATCATGCAACTCTTAGGTTAGATCAGTTGATAAAGGCAGCACATAATTCAACCGAGCCATCACACCGTGCACTGAGTAAGGCTATAAAATGGGGCTTTATACAATAAATGACCCAGCCTCATATAACAGAGTGTTAAAATACATTTTACCAAAGAGGACAAGATGGACCAACTAAGAATCAAACCGGTAACCCTTAGTCTTGAACATGTTCTAAAGCCAGTGCATCAACCAACTGAGCCATCACACCACACTCTGTGAGCATGGTCATAAAATGGTCTTTCATTGATAATGGGTCACATAGTAGCTTACGCACATATAATAGTAGACAAAAGACCATTTATACCGCTGTGTCCTGTATGAGGTGTGATGGCTCAGCTGGTTGGTACATTGGCTGTAGTGCATATTCAGACCTCCAGGTTGCCGGTTTGATTCCCACTGATCCTCTCCATACAAGTGTATAAAGATTGGCTCATTTCACACACTGGCTGAATGGAACCTTTTGAACATAAATATTATTGACTTAATAAATATATACATTTTATCAGCAAAACTAACCAAGAATTGAACCTGCAGGCCTGATGGTGAGACATGGTCTACAGATAGTGTATTAACCAACTGAGCCATCCCATCACACTCTGTGAGCACTGCCATAAAATGGTCTTTTATTAACACAGTCACAAAGCAGCTAATGCACATATAATAAGAGACAAAAGACCATTTCACAACGTCCTCTCATGTGTGAGGTGTGATGGCTCTGTTGGTTGGTACATTGGCTGTAGTGCATGTTCAGACCTCCAGGTTGCAGGTTTGATTCCCACTGTTCCTCTCCATACAAGTGTATGAATAGTGGGTCATTTCACACAGTGGCTTAACAAAACCTTTTGAACATAAATATTTTTCACTTAATTAATATACACATTTTATCAACAAAACCAATCAAGATTTGAACCTGCAGCCCTGAGGGTGAGACATGGTCTACAGGGAGTGTATTAACCAACTGAGCCATCCCATCACACTCTCCAAGGACTGCCATAAAATGGTCTTTTATTAACACAGTCACAAAGCAGCTAATGCACATATAATAAGAGACAAAAGACCATTTCACCACATCTTCTCATGTGTGAGGTGTGATGGCTCTGTTGGTTGAGACGCTGGGTATAGAGCATGTACATGCTGCACAGTTACTGGTTCGATTCTTGGTTGGTTCTCCTAATCCTCACATGTCTTTCCAAGAATGGTAAAAAGAGGATAAGTATATTTATTAAATGTTTTAAAAACTGTCATTTTGCTGTTTAATAAAACATCCACTCATCTCCTATATCTGATGCTACCCAGTCTCTGTATATATTATAGTGCATCTAATGCACTGATTGAAAGCACGGTGTGAGGATCGGTCTTCCTATTGCGCCAACAACTGTTCAGAGTCACAGACTTATTCCCAGAAGGTCCAACTCCTATCCTTCCAGTGGAGAGTGGGTAATACCTGACACAGCAGGTGAATGGATGTTTTAAGAATATAATTAATATTACAGGCTACTTACCAGCACTGAAAGGATGAGGGGGAACAACCAGGAATCGATCATGCAACTCTTAGGTTAGATCAGTTGATAAAGGCAGCACATAATTCAACCGAGCCATCACACCGTGCACTGAGTAAGGCTATAAAATGGGGCTTTATACAATAAATGACCCAGCCTCATATAACAGAGTGTTAAAATACATTTTACCAAAGAGGACAAGATGGACCAACTAAGAATCAAACCAGTAACCCTTAGTCTTGAACATGTTCTAAAGCCAGTGCATCAACCAACTGAGCCATCACACCACACTCTGTGAGCATGGTCATAAAATGGTCTTTCATTGATAATGGGTCACATAGTAGCTTACGCACATATAATAGTAGACAAAAGACCATTTATACCGCTGTGTCCTGTATGAGGTGTGATGGCTCAGCTGGTTGGTACATTGGCTGTAGTGCATATTCAGACCTCCAGGTTGCCGGTTTGATTCCCACTGATCCTCTCCATACAAGTGTATAAAGATTGGCTCATTTCACACACTGGCTGAATGGAACCTTTTGAACATAAATATTATTGACTTAATAAATATATACATTTTATCAGCAAAACTAACCAAGAATTGAACCTGCAGGCCTGATGGTGAGACATGGTCTACAGATAGTGTATTAACCAACTGAGCCATCCCATCACACTCTGTGAGCACTGCCATAAAATGGTCTTTTATTAACACAGTCACAAAGCAGCTAATGCACATATAATAAGAGACAAAAGACCATTTCACAACGTCCTCTCATGTGTGAGGTGTGATGGCTCTGTTGGTTGGTACATTGGCTGTAGTGCATGTTCAGACCTCCAGGTTGCAGGTTTGATTCCCACTGTTCCTCTCCATACAAGTGTATGAATAGTGGGTCATTTCACACAGTGGCTTAACAAAACCTTTTGAACATAAATATTTTTCACTTAATTAATATACACATTTTATCAACAAAACCAATCAAGATTTGAACCTGCAGCCCTGAGGGTGAGACATGGTCTACAGGGAGTGTATTAACCAACTGAGCCATCCCATCACACTCTCCAAGGACTGCCATAAAATGGTCTTTTATTAACACAGTCACAAAGCAGCTAATGCACATATAATAAGAGACAAAAGACCATTTCACCACATCTTCTCATGTGTGAGGTGTGATGGCTCTGTTGGTTGAGACGCTGGGTATAGAGCATGTACATGCTGCACAGTTACTGGTTCGATTCTTGGTTGGTTCTCCTAATCCTCACATGTCTTTCCAAGAATGGTAAAAAGAGGATAAGTATATTTATTAAATGTTTTAAAAACTGTCATTTTGCTGTTTAATAAAACATCCACTCATCTCCTATATCTGATGCTACCCAGTCTCTGTATATATTATAGTGCATCTAATGCACTGATTGAAAGCACGGTGTGAGGATCGGTCTTCCTATTGCGCCAACAACTGTTCAGAGTCACAGACTTATTCCCAGAAGGTCCAACTCCTATCCTTCCAGTGGAGAGTGGGTAATACCTGACACAGCAGGTGAATGGATGTTTTAAGAATATAATTAATATTACAGGCTACTTACCAGCACTGAAAGGATGAGGGGGAACAACCAGGAATCGATCATGCAACTCTTAGGTTAGATCAGTTGATAAAGGCAGCACATAATTCAACCGAGCCATCACACCGTGCACTGAGTAAGGCTATAAAATGGGGCTTTATACAATAAATGACCCAGCCTCATATAACAGAGTGTTAAAATACATTTTACCAAAGAGGACAAGATGGACCAACTAAGAATCAAACCAGTAACCCTTAGTCTTGAACATGTTCTAAAGCCAGTGCATCAACCAACTGAGCCATCACACCACACTCTGTGAGCATGGTCATAAAATGGTCTTTCATTGATAATGGGTCACATAGTAGCTTACGCACATATAATAGTAGACAAAAGACCATTTATACCGCTGTGTCCTGTATGAGGTGTGATGGCTCAGCTGGTTGGTACATTGGCTGTAGTGCATATTCAGACCTCCAGGTTGCCGGTTTGATTCCCACTGATCCTCTCCATACAAGTGTATAAAGATTGGCTCATTTCACACACTGGCTGAATGGAACCTTTTGAACATAAATATTATTGACTTAATAAATATATACATTTTATCAGCAAAACTAACCAAGAATTGAACCTGCAGGCCTGATGGTGAGACATGGTCTACAGATAGTGTATTAACCAACTGAGCCATCCCATCACACTCTCCAAGGGCTGCCATAAAATGGTCTTTTATTAACACAGTCACAAAGCAGCTAATGCACATATAATAAGAGACAAAAGACCATTTCACAACGTCCTCTCATGTGTGAGGTGTGATGGCTCTGTTGGTTGGTACATTGGCTGTAGTGCATGTTCAGACCTCCAGGTTGCAGGTTTGATTCCCACTGATCCTCTCCATACAAGTGTATGAATAGTGGGTCATTTCACACAGTGGCTTAACAAAACCTTTTGAACATAAATATTTTTCACTTAATTAATATACACATTTTATCAACAAAACCAATCAAGATTTGAACCTGCAGCCCTGAGGGTGAGACATGGTCTACAGGGAGTGTATTAACCAACTGAGCCATCCCATCACACTCTCCAAGGACTGCCATAAAATGGTCTTTTATTAACACAGTCACAAAGCAGCTAATGCACATATAATAAGAGACAAAAGACCATTTCACAACGTCCTCTCATGTGTGAGGTGTGATGGCTCTGTTGGTTGAGACGCTGGGTATGGAGCATGTACATGCTGCACAGTTACTGGTTCGATTCTCGGTTGGTTCTCCTAATCCTCACATGTCTTTCCAAGAATGGTAAAAAGAGGATAAGTATATTTATTAAATGTTTTAAAAACTGTCATTTTGCTGTTTAATAAAACATCCACTCATCTCCTATATCTGATGCTACCCAGTCTCTGTATATATTATAGTGCATCTAATGCACTGATTGAAAGCACGGTGTGAGGATCGGTCTTCATATTGCGCCAACAACTGTTCAGAGTCACAGACTTATTCCCAGAAGGTCCAACTCCTATCCTTCCAGTGGAGAGTGGGTAATACCTGACACAGCAGGTGAATGGATGTTTTAAGAATATAATTAATATTACAGGCTACTTACCAGCACTGAAAGGATGAGGGGGAACAACCAGGAATCGATCATGCAACTCTTAGGTTAGATCAGTTGATAAAGGCAGCACATAATTCAACCGAGCCATCACACCGTGCACTGAGTAAGGCTATAAAATGGGGCTTTATACAATAAATGACCCAGCCTCATATAACAGAGTGTTAAAATACATTTTACCAAAGAGGACAAGATGGACCAACTAAGAATCAAACCGGTAACCCTTAGTCTTGAACATGTTCTAAAGCCAGTGCATCAACCAACTGAGCCATCACACCACACTCTGTGAGCATGGTCATAAAATGGTCTTTCATTGATAATGGGTCACATAGTAGCTAACGCACATATAATAGTAGACAAAAGACCATTTATACCTGTGTGCCATGTGTGAGGTGTGATGGCTCAGCTGGTTGGTACATTGGCTGTAGTGCATGTTCAGACCTCAGTTTTGCAGGTTCAGTTCTTGGTTGGTTGAGCACATCCTCTCATAGCTGCAAGCATGGTAAAATGAAGGTATTATATTTTAATAATCACACTCAATATGCTTTGAAAAGTTCAATTCACCAGCAGTAAAGAGATCTTTTTCTACTATTGCAAGGTGAGCAGGTCGCCCAACTAGAGATCAAACCTGTAACCCTGAGGGGTGAACATGCTCCACAGCTAGTGTATTAACCAAGAGGGCCATCACACCTCACACTGCACATCCACTGTCTGGATAAATCTTCCTTAAAGTAAGATGCAATCAACCAAGAGCTGTGGTGACAAGATGTCTTGTGGTAAGGTTAAACAATGGAGCTTGAACAACCAATTGTAATTGACCATTAGTGTTTTACCGAGGCAATACATGCGTTAAGCCAATACCATTACTGCAAAAGAATATGTAAAACAATAATACAACATAACATCAAATGCGATTATTGCAAATGTTACTGACTAACATCAGTACTATTAATTACCAAACACACAGGGCACATTTTAAAGAAGACACTCTCACTAACAGCATGAGAGCCAAGCTATGTGTTGGCGCCTTTTTTCCCCAAATCGCACATCTGGCCAATAAACTGCACAACAATTTCCCCTTTATTAACCACCTACATCTTCTTTATCCGTAGTCCCCCGTAGAACGTCAGAGAAAGGGTAATGAATGATCCTCTCTGAAGAAATGCAATTCATGATCTTTTGCAATTTTTAATACAAAAAAAAATTAAAAAGTCACAACAGATTTACAATCCATTAGGGGGTTTCTGTAATCTCTTTCTCCCATCCCCACTCATTTCTGTAGTCTCTTTCTCCCATCCCCACTCATTTCTGTAGTCTCTTTCTCCCATCCCCACTAATTTCTGTAGTCTCTTTCTCCCATCCCCACTCTTTTCTGTAGTCTCTTTCTCCCCTCTCCCCCTGGTTTCTGTAGTCTCTTTCTCCCCTCTCCCCCATTGTTTCTGTAGTCTCTTTCTCCCCTCTCCCCCTGGTTTCTGTAGTCTCTTTCTCCCCTCTCCCCCTGGTTTCTGTAGTCTTTTTCTCCCCTCTCCCCCATTGTTTCTGTAGTCTCTTTCTCCCCTCTCCCCCTGGTTTCTGTAGTCTCTTTCTCCCCTCTACCCCTGGTTTTCGTAGTCTCTTTCTCCCCTCTCCCCCTGGTTTCTGTAGTCTCTTTCTCCCCTCTCCCCCTGGTTTCTGTAGTCTCTTTCTCCCCTCTCCCCCTGGTTTCTGTAGTCTCTTTCTCCCCCTGGTTTCTGTAGTCTCTTTCTCCCGTCCCCCACATCCCACTGCCTGTTGGCTGGCCCTGGCCCGCGGGCCTTAGTTTGTAGACCCCTGATTTAGAGTAACCTGAAATACTACACTGGTGCCACCTGGTGGCCATAAGATGTGCATTGCAGGATACTCTGCAGAATATACAGTGGATTCATTTGAGATGTAGACATTTGTGACAGTGACTTCACATGTTACTCTGCATTCACTTGTTCACATTGTCGGCAGTTGGATAAAATGCTGTGTATTAGACCATCCTTCTACCTGTCTGGTTATGTGGAATGAGGACAGTCAGCAGTTCTATACGGCCCGGACCTGGATTATGTTTAAACCTGTAACATTAGTTTATACATTTCCAAGACTGACTGTGTCTGGTTACACTGTTATGTAAATATTATATCTGAATATACAGGAGGCAGAAAGACAATAATAATTTGATATTTTTATAGCACTTTACAAATATATAAACAGACATGAGCTGACTGAATGCCTGATAAAAGAGGAGAACTTGAGCTGTTTTGTAAAAGTCTGTGAGGATGCTGCTTCTCTGATTGACCGTGGTAAAGAACGTGGGGGGCAGCGAGGCTGAATGAGGGGGGCAGCGAGGCTGAATGGGGGGCAGCGAGGCTGAATGTGGGGGGGGGGCAGCGAGGCTGAATGGGGGGCATCAAGGCTGAATGGAGGGACAGCAAGGCTGAATGGGGGCAGCGAGGCTGAATGTGGGGGGGCAGCGAGGCTGAATGGGGGGCAGCGTGACAATGTGTGGGCAGCATGGCTGAATGTGGGGGGCAGCGAGGCTGAATGTGTGGGGGGCAGCGAGGCTGAATGTGGGGGGGCAGCGTGACTGAATGTGGGGGGGCAGCGAGGCTGAATGAGGGGGGCAGCGAGGCTGAATGGGGGGCAGCGAGGCTGAATGTGGGGGGGGCAGCGAGGCTGAATGGGGGGCATCAAGGCTGAATGGAGGGACAGCAAGGCTGAATGGGGGCAGCGAGGCTGAATGTGGGGGGGCAGCGAGGCTGAATGGGGGGCAGCGTGACAATGTGTGGGCAGCGAGGCTGAATGTGTGGGGGGCAGCGAGGCTGAATGTGGGGGGGCAGCGTGACTGAATGTGGGGGGGCAGCGAGGCTGAATGTGTGGGCAGCGTGACTGAATGTGTGGGCAGTGTGGCTGAATGGGGGGGGGGGGGGGGGGTCAGCCAGTCTTCACGCCCCACCCAACAGTCCAGGATTTAGGGTTACCAAGTTGTGTTGAGAGACAGAGAGCGACACAGAGAGAGCAACACAGAGAGAGAGAGGGAGAGCACTGAGAGCAACACAGAGAGAGAGAGAGCAACACAGAGAGAGAGCAACACAGAGAGAGAGAGCAACACAGAGAGAGAGAAAGCAACACAGAAAGAGAGAGCAACACAGAGAGAGAGAGAGAGCAACACAGAGAGAGAGAGCAACACAGAGAGAGCAACAGAGAGAGAGAGAGCACAGAGAGCGGCACTGAGAGCAACACAGAGAGAGAGAGCAACACAGAGAGAGAGCAACACAGAGAGAGAGACAGAGAGCAACACAGAGAGAGAGACAGAGAGCAACACAGAGAGAGAGAGCAACACAGAGAGAGAGCAACACAGAGAGAGAGAGCAACAAAGAGAGAGAGAAAGCAACACAGAAAGAGAGAGCAACACAGAAAGAGAGAGCAACACAGAGAGAGAGAGAGAGCAACACAGAGAGAGAGAGCAACACAGAGAGAGCAACAGAGAGAGAGAGAGCACAGAGAGCGGCACTGAGAGCAACACAGAGAGAGAGCAACACAGAGAGAGAGAGCAGTCCAGGATTTAGGGTTACCAAGTTGTGTTGAGAGACAGAGAGCGACACAGAGAGAGAGCAACACAGAGAGAGAGCAACACAGAGAGAGAGACAGAGAGCAACACAGAGAGAGAGAGACAGAGAGCAACACAGAGAGAGAGAGCAACAGAGAGAGAGAGCAACACAGAGAGAGAGAAAGCAACACAGAAAGAGAGAGCAACACAGAGAGAGAGAGAGCAACACAGAGAGAGAGCAACACAGAGAGAGAGAGAGCAACAGAGAGAGAGCAACAGAGAGAGAGAGCAACAGAGAGAGAGAGAGCAACACAGAGAGAGAGAGCAACACAGAGAGCGACAAAGAGAGAGAGACAGAGAGAGAGACAGAGAGAGAGACAGAGAGAGAGACAGAGAGAGAGAGAGCAACGCAGAGAGAGAGAGCAACACAGAGAGAGAGACAGAGAGAGAGAGAGCAACACAGAGAGAGAGAGCAACACAGAGAGAGAGCAACACAGAGAGAGACACAGAGAGAGAGAGCAGCACAGAGAGAGAGAGCAACACAGAGAGAGAGAGCAACACAGAGAGAGAGCAACACAGAGAGAGAGCAACACAGAGAGAGCAACACAGAGAGAGAGCAACACAGAGAGAGAGAGCAACACAGAGAGAGAGAGCAACACAGAGAGAGAGAGCAACACAGAGAGAGAGAGAGCAACACAGAGAGAGAGCAACACAGAGAGAGAGACAGAGAGCAACACAGAGAGAGAGACAGAGAGCAACACAGAGAGAGAGACAGAGAGCAACACAGAGAGAGAGAGCAACACAGAGAGAGAGACAGAGAGCAACACAGAGAGAGAGCAACACAGAGAGAGAGCAACACAGAGAGAGAGACAGAGAGCAACACAGAGAGAGAGCAACACAGAGAGAGAGCAACACAGAGAGAGAGACAGAGAGCAACACAGAGAGAGAGACAGAGAGCAACACAGAGAGAGAGCAACAGAGAGAGAGAGAGCGGCACTGAGAGCAACACAGAGAGAGAGCAACACAGAGAGAGAGAGCAGCACAGAGATAGAGAGCAACACAGAGATAGAGAGCAACACAGAGAGAGAGAGCAGCACAGAGAGAGCAGCACACAGAGAGAGAGAGCAGCACAGAGATAGAGAGCAACACAGAGAGAGAGAGCAGCACAGAGAGAGCAGCACACAGAGAGAGAGAGCAACACAGAGAGAGACACAGAGAGAGAGAGCAACACAGAGAGAGAGAGAGCAACACAGAGAGAGAGCAACAGAGAGAGAGAGAGCAACACAGAGAGAGAGCAACACAGAGAGAGAGCAGCACAGAGAGCAACACACAGAGAGAGCAACACAGAGAGAGAGCAGCACAGAGAGAGAGCAACACACAGAGAGAGCGGCACTGAGAGCAACACAGAGAGCAAAAGACAACAACACAGAGAGCAACAAAGAGCGGCACAGAGAGCAACACAGAGAGAGAGAGCAACACAGAGAGAGAGACAGAGAGCAACACAGAGAGAGAGAGCAACACAGAGAGAGAGACAGAGCAACACAGAGAGAGAGAGCAACACAGAGAGAGAGAGAGCAACACAGAGAGAGAGCAACACAGAGAGAGAGACAGAGAGCAACACAGAGAGAGAGAGCAACACAGAGAGCAACACAGAGAGACAGAGAGCAACACAGAGAGAGAGAGCAACACAGAGAGAGAGCAACACAGAGAGAGAGCAACACAGAGAGAGAGCAACACAGAGAGAGAGAGCAACACAGACAGAGAGAGCAACACAGAGAGAGAGAGCAACACAGAGAGCGGCACTGAGAGCAACACAGAGAGAGAGCAACACAGAGAGAGAGAGCAACACAGAGAGAGAGCAACACAGAGAGAGAGAGAGCAACACAGAGAGAGAGAGCAACACAGAGAGAGAGAGCAACACAGAGAGAGAGAGCAACACAGAGAGAGAGAGAGCAACAGAGAGAGAGAGAGAGCAACAGAGAGAGAGAGCAACACAGAGAGAGAGAGCAACACAGAGAGAGAGAGAGCAACAGAGAGAGAGAGAGAGCAGCACAGAGAGCAACACAGAGAGAGAGAGCAGCACAGAGAGCAACACAGAGAGAGAGCAACACAGAGAGAGAGAGCAGCACAGAGAGAGAGAGCAACACAGAGAGAGAGAGAGCAACACAGAGAGAGAGAGACAGAGAGAGAGACAGAGAGAGCAACACAGAGAGAGAGACAGAGAGAGCAACACAGAGAGAGAGCAACAGAGAGAGAGAGAGCGGCACTGAAAGCAACACAGAGAGAGAGCAACACAGAGAGAGAGAGCAGCACAGAGAGAGCAGCACACAGAGAGAGAGAGCAACACAGAGAGAGAGCAACAGAGAGAGAGAGAGCAACACAGAGAGAGAGCAACAGAGAGAGAGAGAGCAACACAGAGAGAGAGCAACACAGAGAGAGAGCAGCACAGAGAGCAACACACAGAGAGAGCAACACAGAGAGAGAGCAACACAGAGAGCAGCACAGAGAGAGAGACAGAGAGCAACACAGAGAGAGAGACAGAGAGAGAGACAGAGAGCAACACACAGAGAGAGAGACAGAGAGCAACACAGAGAGAGAGAGCAACAGAGAGCAACACAGAGAGAGAGACAGAGAGCAACACAGAGAGAGCAACACAGAGAGAGAGACAGAGAGCAACACAGAGAGAGAGACAGAGAGCAACACAGAGAGAGAGAGAGCAACAGAGAGCGACAGAGAGCAACACAGAGAGCAACACAGAGAGAGAGACAGAGAGCAACACAGAGAGAGAGAGCAACACAGAGAGAGAGCAACACCGAGAGAGAGACAGAGAGCAACACAGAGAGAGAGCAACACAGAGAGAGAGCAACACAGAGAGAGAGCAACACAGAGAGAGAGACAGAGAGCAACACAGAGAGAGAGAGCAACACAGAGAGAGAGAGACAGAGAGCAACACAGAGAGAGAGAGCAACACAGAGAGAGAGAGACAGAGAGCAACACAGAGAGAGAGCAACACAGAGAGAGAGCAACACAGAGAGAGAGCAACACAGAGAGAGCAACACAGAGAGAGAGCAACACAGAGAGAGAGCAACACAGAGAGAGAGAGCAACACAGAGAGAGAGAGCAACACAGAGAGAGAGAGCAACACAGAGAGCGGCACTGAGAGCAACACAGAGAGAGAGCAACACAGAGAGAGAGAGCAACACAGAGAGAGAGCAACACAGAGAGAGAGAGAGCAACACAGAGAGAGAGAGCAACACAGAGAGAGAGAGCAACAGAGAGAGAGCAACAGAGAGAGAGCAACAGAGAGAGAGAGAGAGCAGCACAGAGAGCAACACAGAGAGAGAGAGCAGCACAGAGAGCAACACAGAGAGAGAGAGAGCAACACAGAGAGCAACACAGAGAGAGAGCAACACAGAGAGAGAGAGCAACACAGAGAGAGAGAGAGAGCAACACAGAGAGAGAGAGACAGAGAGAGAGACAGAGAGAGCAACACAGAGAGAGAGACAGAGAGAGCAACACAGAGAGAGAGCAACAGAGAGAGAGAGAGCGGCACTGAGAGCAACACAGAGAGAGAGCAACACAGAGAGAGAGAGCAGCACAGAGATAGAGAGCAACACAGAGAGAGAGAGCAGCACAGAGAGAGCAGCACACAGAGAGAGAGCAACACAGAGAGAGACACAGAGAGAGAGAGCAACACAGAGAGAGAGAGAGCAACACAGAGAGAGAGCAACAGAGAGAGAGAGAGCAACACAGAGAGAGAGCAGCACAGAGAGCAACACACAGAGAGAGCAACACAGAGAGAGAGCAACACACAGAGAGAGCGGCACTGAGAGCAACACAGAGAGCAAAAGACAACAACACAGAGAGCAACAAAGAGCGGCACAGAGAGCAACACAGAGAGAGAGAGAGAGAGCAACACAGAGAGAGAGAGACAGAGAGCAACACAGAGAGAGAGAGAGAGAGCAACAGAGAGAGAGAGCAACACAGAGAGAGCGGAACAGAGAGCGAGCGCAACACAGAGAGCACTGAGAGCAGCACAGAGAGCAACACTGAGAGCGGCACTGAGAGCAAGACAAAGAGAGAGCGCAACACAGAGAGAGACACAGAGAGAGAGCAACACAGAGAGCACCACAGAGAGAGAGAGCAACACAGAGAGCAACAATGAGAGCACAGAGAGAGAGACAGAGAGCAGCACAGAGAGCAGCACTGAGAGCAACAATGAGAGCACAGAGAGAGAGAGACAGAGAGCAGCACAGAGAGCAGCACACAGAGAGAGAGCAACACTGAGAGCAGCACAGAGAGCAACACTGAGAGCGGCACTGAGAGCAAGACAGAGAGCAACACAAAGAGAGAGCGCAACACAGAGAGCACCACAGAGAGAGAGAGCAACACAGAGAGCAGCACAGAGAGAGAGAGCAACACAGAGAGAGAGCAACACAGAGAGAGAGAGAGCAACAGAGAGAGAGAGAGAGCAGCACAGAGAGAGAGCAACACAGAGAGAGAGACAGAGAGCAACACAGAGAGAGAGCAACAGAGAGAGAGAGCAACACAGAGAGCAACACAGAGAGAGAGAGCAGCACAGAGAGAGAGAGCAGCACAGAGAGAGAGAGAGCAACACAGAGAGCAACACAGAGAGAGAGACAGAGAGCAACACAGAGAGAGAGAGCAGCACAGAGAGAGAGAGCAACACAGAGCAACACAGAGAGAGAGCAACACAGAGAGAGAGAGCAACACAGAGAGAGAGAGCAACACAGAGAGCAGCACAGAGAGAGAGAGCAACACAGAGAGAGAGCAACACAGAGAGAGCAACAGAGAGAGAGAGCAACACAGAGAGACAGAGAGCAGCACAGAGAGAGAGAGAGCAACACAGAGAGAGAGAGCAGCACAGAGAGAGAGAGAGCAACACAGAGAGAGAGACAGAGAGCAACACAGAGAGAGAGAGCAGCACAGAGAGAGAGAGCAACACAGAGAGAGAGAGCAACACAGAGAGAGCAGCACAGAGAGAGAGAGCAACACAGAGAGAGAGAGAGCAACACAGAGAGAGAGAGAGACAGAGAGAGCAACACAGAGAGAGAGACAGAGAGAGCAACACAGAGAGAGAGACAGAGAGAGCAACACAGAGAGAGAGCGGCACTGAGAGCAACACAGAGAGAGAGCAACACAGAGAGAGAGAGCAGCACAGAGATAGAGAGCAACACAGAGAGAGAGAGCAACACAGAGAGAGACACAGAGAGAGAGAGCAACACAGAGAGAGAGAGAGCAACACAGAGAGAGAGCAACAGAGAGAGAGCGGCACTGAGAGCAACACAGAGAGAGAGCAACACAGAGAGAGAGAGCAGCACAGAGATAGAGAGCAACACAGAGAGAGAGAGCAACACAGAGAGAGACACAGAGAGAGAGAGCAACACAGAGAGAGAGAGAGCAACACAGAGAGAGAGCAACAGAGAGAGAGAGAGCAACACAGAGAGAGAGCAGCACAGAGAGCAACACACAGAGAGAGAGAGCAGCACAGAGAGAGCAACACACAGAGAGAGAGAGCAACACAGAGAGAGAGAGCAACACAGAGAGAGAGAGAGCAACACAGAGAGAGAGCAACAGAGAGAGAGAGAGCAACACAGAGAGAGAGCAACACAGAGAGAGAGACAGAGAGCAACACACAGAGAGAGCAACACAGAGAGAGAGCAGCACAGAGAGCAACACACAGAGAGAGCAACACAGAGAGAGAGCAACACAGAGAGAGAGACAGAGAGCAACACACAGAGAGAGCAACACAGAGAGAGAGCAGCACAGAGAGCAACACAGAGAGAGAGCAACACAGAGAGCAGCACAGAGAGAGAGCAACACACAGAGAGAGCGGCACTGAGAGCAACACAGAGAGCAAAAGACAACAACACAGAGAGCAACAAAGAGCGGCACAGAGAGCAACACAGAGAGAGAGAGAGAGAGAGCAACACAGAGAGAGAGAGCAACACAGAGAGAGAGAGAGCAACAGAGAGAGAGAGAGCAACACAGAGAGAGAGAGAGCAACACAGAGAGAGCGCAACAGAGAGCGAGCGCAACACAGAGAGCACTGAGAGCAGCACAGAGAGCAACACTGAGAGCGGCACTGAGAGCAAGACAAAGAGAGAGCGCAACACAGAGAGCACCACAGAGAGAGAGAGCAACACAGAGAGCACCACAGAGAGAGAGAGCAACACAGAGAGCAGCACTGAGAGCAACACAGAGAGAGAGACAGAGAGCAGCACAGAGAGCAGCACTGAGAGCAACAATGAGAGCACAGAGAGCAGCACAGAGAGAGAGAGCAACAGAGAGAGAGCAACACAGAGAGAGAGCAACACAGAGAGAGAGAGCAACACAGAGAGAGCAACAGAGAGAGAGAGCAACACAGAGAGAGAGAGCAACAGAGAGAGAGAGAGCAACACAGAGAGAGAGAGCAACACAGAGAGAGAGAGCAACACAGAGAGAGAGAGCAACAGAGAGAGAGAGAGCAACACACAGAGAGAGCAACACAGAGAGAGAGAGCAACACAGAGAGAGAGAGCAACACAGAGAGAGCGCAACACAGAGAGCACCACAGAGAGAGAGAGCAACACAGAGAGCAGCACATAGAGAGAGACAGAGCGCAGCACTGAGACAGACGATTGGGCAGCAGCTGGCAGATCCGCATCCAGGCACAGCCGCTGACTGTCATATCCAGTGCTGTATGTCCTGCATGCAGCGTGTGCACAGGAAGAAACCCTGTGGAGGACAAGCACCATCCAGGTAAGTACTGGGGAAGGGGGAGGAGGGGTGATTGCTCAATGTCTATTAATGGATAAACTATCCGAACCTAAAATGTCTGATGGTGGCACTGCCCACACAGGCTAAATCACTCTAATTGCCACTTTAAATGAATAACTTGGATAAGATTGTCATTATATTTGGAGGACATGTTTGGGGCTAAATACCTTGGAAGTATATTATGGACTGATCTTACCCTTAACTCAATGACAGATTACATTTGGACTCTCAGTATCAGAACGTTCATCAACATTTCGAGATAACAGGAAGGTCTCCGAGTGATGTTTTGAGATTAGATACATCTTAATATATGGGAAAAGTGTCCTGTGCACATTCTGCGGTGAAACAAGTGGTTTTGGCAATCTAACAGTGTCGAGGCAATAGCCAGAACCGAAATTTGGTGTGGGCGATCGTGTGCGCCATATTGACAGAGCAGCATGAACAATATGGAAACATGCATATTTCTGAACAACATTTAGAAACTATTTAGACGGGGTCTTTTTTAATGATTGTATTTGTGTAAATTATATTTTAGGTCAAAGTTAGAAAAAAGTGTTTTTTCTTAAAATGTCATCATATTTTTGGATTCTTTTTGTAGTAAATTATAAGATATGATGAACATAACGGTATCTAATGAAAGCCCTTCTTATGACAATAAAAACAACATATAATTTGTGTGGGTACTGTATGTGAGAGAAAAGAAAATGACAGCTAAACACAAACACCCCAGAAATGTAAAAACAGCCCTTGTCATCAAGGGAAAGACAAGGTCAAAATGTCTTGTCACTAAGGGGTTAAAACTCATCTGTATAACTATTTGTTATTTACTTTTTTTCTCATGAAGTTATTGGCATTTCATGTTTACTCCATATCGTTCTCTCAGGGGGCAGACATGTTTAGAATCAGGTGACACAATGTCTGCCTCCTGGTACAGCTGTATGGAGTCCATTAAAGCATTTCTATATACAATGCCTAAGATGCCTTCATGTTTTGCTCCAGTGTAGTGGTTTATTCTCCGTTACAGACCCAGGAGTCACTCTACCTGCAGGTTATCATGCTATGCTGCCCTCTGGTGGTGATTATTCTCTCACAATAGTCATATCATACTGCATTGATCCCCAGCTTCACACCATGGACACATCAGCGCAGTCTGCGGGAGGGATTTTTGTCCATTTTATTGTTTTTATAGAGTAACAGCAGAGTATGAAAATCACAGCCAAAGCAGTTCTTGAAAAAGGTCTGTCATTTATTCTCTCAGAAAAGTGTCTGTGCGTTTGCATAGGTGGGAATTCTGCCTTCACAGAAGGGAAGGATCTACTCCAAGGTATGTATAGTCTCTACACAGATACATGTATAGACAGCGATAGATATATGTACAAACACCAAGCCCTGGCTGCAGAGTCTCACATTTACTCAACAAGGCCTCTCTCTCGTCTGCTGGGGGGACTGGGAACCATACAGCTGTGTGACTGGTCTGGATTACAGCACTGCAGTGACAGCTACCACTAGAAGAGGGGAGGGGTGCAGATCAACAGGTACAGCCGATGGGGATGGAGGGCAGTTTAAGGTGGTACAGTTGGTGGAGGTGCTATAAGAAACATAGAATGTGTCGGCAGATCAGAACCATATGGCCCATCTACTCTGCCCAATTTTCTAAATACTTTCATTAGTCCCTGACCTTATCTTATATCTAGGATAGCCTTATACTTATCCCATGCATGCTTAAACTCCTTCACTGTATTAACCTCTACCACTTCTATTGGAAGACTATTCCATACATCCACTACCCTCTCAGTAATGTAATACTATCATTAGTCCCTGACCTTATCTTATATCTAGGATAGCCTTATACCTATCCCATGCATGCTTAAACTCCTTCACTGTATTAACCTCTACCACTTCTACTGGAAGACTATTCCATGCACCCACTACCCTCTCAGTAATGTAATACTTTCATTAGTCCCTGGCCTTATCTTATATCTAGGATAGCCTTATACCTATCCCATGCATGCTTAAACTCCTTCACTGTATTAACCTCTACCACTTCTACTGGAAGACTATTCCATACATCCACTACCCTCTCAGTAAAGTAATACTTTCATTAGTCCCTGGCCTTATCTTATATCTAGGATAGCCTTATACCTATCCCACGCATGCTTAAACTCCTTCACTGTATTAACCTCTACCACTTCTACTGGAAGACTATTCCATACATCCACTACCCTCTCAGTAATGTAATACTTTCATTAGTCCCTGGCCTTATCTTATATCTGGGATAGTCTTATACCTATCCCATGCATGCTTAATCTCCCTCACTGTATTAACCTCTACCACTTCTACTGGAAGACTATTCCATGCATCCACTACCCTCTCAGTAATGTAATACTTTCATTAGTCCCTGACCTTATCTTATATCTAGGATAGCCTTATACCTTTCCCATGCATGCTTAAACTCCTTCACTGTATTAACCTCTACCACTTCTACTGGTAGACTATTCCATACATCCACTACCCTCTCAGTAATGTAATACTTTCATTAGTCCCTGACCTTATCTTATATCTAGGATAGCCTTATACCTATCCCATGCATGCTTAAACTCCTTCACTGTATTAACCTCTACCACTTCTACTGGAAGACTATTCCATACATCCACTACCCTCTCAGTAAAGTAATACTTTCATTAGTCCCTGGCCTTATCTTATATCTAGGATAGCCTTATACCTATCCCACGCATGCTTAAACTCCTTCACTGTATTAACCTCTACCACTTCTACTGGAAGACTATTCCATACATCCACTACCCTCTCAGTAATGTAATACTTTCATTAGTCCCTGGCCTTATCTTATATCTGGGATAGTCTTATACCTATCCCATGCATGCTTAATCTCCCTCACTGTATTAACCTCTACCACTTCTACTGGAAGACTATTCCATGCATCCACTACCCTCTCAGTAATGTAATACTTTCATTAGTCCCTGACCTTATCTTATATCTAGGATAGCCTTATACCTTTCCCATGCATGCTTAAACTCCTTCACTGTATTAACCTCTACCACTTCTACTAGAAGAATATTCCATACATCCACTACCCTCTCAGTAATGTAATACTTTCATTAGTCCCTGGCCTTATCTTATATCTAGGATAGCCTTATACCTATCCCATGCATGCTTAAACTCCTTCACTGTATTATCCTCTACCACTTCTACTGCAAGACTATTCCATACATCCACTACCCTCTCAGTAATGTAATACTTTCATTAGTCCCTGGCCTTATCTTATATCTAGGATAGCCTTATACCTATCCCATGCATGCTTAAACTCCTTCACTGTATTAACCTCTACCACTTCTACTGGAAGACTATTCCATACATCCACTACCCTCTCAGTAATGTAATACTTTCATTAGTCCCTGGCCTTATCTTATATCTAGGATAGCCTTATACCTATCCCATGCATGCTTAAACTCCTTCACTGTATTAACCTCTACCACTTCTACTGGAAGACTATTCCATACATCCACTACCCTCTCAGTAATGTAATACTTTCATTAGTCCCTGGCCTGATCTTATATCTAGGATAGCCTTATACCTATCCCATGCATGCTTAAACTCCTTCACTGTATTAACCTCTACCACTTCTACTGGAAGACTATTCCATGCATCCACTACCCTCTCAGTAAAGTAATACTTTCATTAGTCCCTGGCCTTATCTTATATCTAGGATAGCCTTATACCTATCCCATGCATGCTTAAACTCCTTCACTGTATTAACCTCTACCACTTCTACTGGAAGACTATTCCATACACCCACTACCCTCTCAGTAAAGTAATACTTTCATTAGTCCCTGGCCTTATCTTATATCTAGGATAGCCTTATACCTATCCCATGCATGCTTAAACTCCTTCACTGTATTAACCTCTACCACTTCTACTGGAAGACTATTCCATGCATCCACTACCCTCGCAGTAATGTAATACTTTCATTAGCCCTGACCTTATCTTATATCTAGGATAGCCTTATACCTATCCCATGCATGCTTAAACTCCTTCACTGTATTAACCTCTACCACTTCTACTGGAAGACTATTCCATGTATCCACTACCCTCTCAGTAATGTAATACTTTCATTAGTCCCTGACCTTATCTTATATCTAGGATAGCCTTATACCTATCCCACGCATGCTTAAACTCCTTCACTGTATTAACCTCTACCACTTCTACTGGAAGACTATTCCATACATCCACTACCCTCTCAGTAATGTAATACTTTCATTAGTCCCTGGCCTTATCTTATATCTGGGATAGTCTTATACCTATCCCATGCATGCTTAAACTCCTTCACTGTATTAACCTCTACCACTTCTACTGGAAGACTATTCCATGCACCCACTACCCTCTCAGTAAAGTAATACTTTCATTAGTCCCTGGCCTTATCTTATATCTAGGATAGCCTTATACCTATCCCACGCATGCTTAAACTCCTTCACTGTATTAACCTCTACCACTTCTACTGGAAGACTATTCCATACATCCACTACCCTCTCAGTAATGTAATACTTTCATTAGACCCTGACCTTATATCTAGGATAGCCTTATACCTATCCCATGCATGCTTAAACTCCTTCACTGTATTAACCTCTACCACTTCTACTGGAAGACTATTCCATACATCCACTACCCTCTCAGTAATGTAATACTTTCATTAGTCCCTGACCTTATCTTATATCTAGGATAGCCTTATACCTATCCCATGCATGCTTAAACTCCTTCACTGTATTAACCTCTACCACTTCTACTGGAAGACTATTCCATACATCCACTACCCTCTCAGTAATGTAATACTTTCATTAGTCCCTGGCCTTATCTTATATCTAGGATAGCCTTATACCTATCCCATGCATGGTTAAACTCCTTCACTGTATTAGCCTCTACCACTTCTACTGGAAGACTATTCCATGCATCCACTACCCTCTCAGTAATGTAATACTTTCATTAGTCCCTGACCTTATCTTATATCTGGGATAGTCTTATACCTATCCCATGCATGCGTAAACTCCTTCACTGTATTAACCTCTACCACTTCTACTGGAAGACTATTCCATACATCCACTACCCTCTCAGTAATGTAATACTTTCATTAGTCCCTGACCTTATCTTATATCTAGGATAGCCTTATACCTATCCCATGCATGCTTAAACTCCTTCACTGTATTAACCTCTACCACTTCTACTGGAAGACTATTCCATACATCCACTACCCTCTCAGTAAGTAATACTTTCATTAGTCCCTGGCCTTATCTTATATCTAGGATAGCCTTATACCTATCCCATGCATGCTTAAACTCCTTCACTGTATTAACCTCTACCACTTCTACTGGAAGACTATTCCATGTATCCACTACCCTCTCAGTAATGTAATACTTTCATTAGTCCCTGACCTTATCTTATATCTAGGATAGCCTTATACCTATCCCACGCATGCTTAAACTCCTTCACTGTATTACCCTCTACCACTTCTACTGGAAGACTATTCCATGTATCCACTACCCTCTCAGTAATACTTCCTGATATTGCAATTAAATCTTTGCCTCTCTAATTTAAGACTATGCCCTCTAGTTGAAATTTAACAGATCCAGCTGATGGGGAGGGGGTGCAAATCAATGGTTCTCCCTCTATTAGACTGCAGGATCTGTCTCTCTCCCTCTATTAGACTGCACCATGCAGGATCTGTCTCTCTCCCTCTATTAGACTGCAGGATCTGTCTCTCTCCCTCTATTAGACTGCAGGATCTGTCGCTCTCCCTCTATTAGACTGCAGGATCTGTCTCTCTCCCTCTATTAGACTGCACCATGCAGGATCTGTCTCTCTCCCTCTATTAGACTGCAGGATCTGTCGCTCTCCCTCTATTAGACTGCAGGATCTGTCTCTCTCCCTCTATTAGACTGCACCATGCAGGATCTGTCTCTCTCTCTCTATTAGACTGCAGGATCTGTCTCTCTCCCTCTATTAGACTGCAGGATCTGTCTCTCTCCCTCTATTAGACTGCAGGATCTGTCTCTCTCCCTCTATTAGACTGCAGGATCTGTCGCTCTCCCTCTATTAGACTGCAGGATCTGTCTCTCTCCCTCTATTAGACTGCACCATGCAGGATCTGTCTCTCTCCCTCTATTAGACTGCAGGATCTGTCTCTCTCCCTCAATTAGACTGCAGGATCGGTCTCTCTCCCTCTATTAGACTGCAGGATCTGTCGCTCTCCCTCTATTAGACTGCACCATGCAGGATCTGTCTCTCTCCCTCTATTAGACTGCAGGATCTGTCTCTCTCCCTCTATTAGACTGCACCATGCAGGATCTGTCTCTCTCCCTCTATTAGACTGCACCATGCAGGATCTGTCTCTCTCCCTCTATTAGACTGCAGGATCTGTCTCTCTCCCTCTATTAAGACTGCAGGATCTGTCGCTCTCCCTCTATTAGACTGCAGGATCTGTCTCTCTCCCTCTATTAGACTGCAGGATCTGTCTATCTCCCTCTATTAGACTGCAGGATCTGTCGCTCTCCCTCTATTAGACTGCAGGATCTGTCGCTCTCCCTCTATTAGACTGCACCATGCAGGATCTGTCTCTCTCCCTCTATTAGACTGCAGGATCTGTCGCTCTCCCTCTATTAGACTGCAGGATCTGTCGCTCTCCCTCTATTAGACTGCAGGATCTGTCGCTCTCCCTCTATTAGACTGCAGGATCTGTCGCTCTCCCTCTATTAGACTGCAGGATCTGTCTCTCTCCCTCTATTAGACTGCAGGATCTGTCGCTCTCCCTCTATTAGACTGCAGGATCTGTCGCTCTCCCTCTATTAGACTGCAGGATCTGTCTCTCTCCCTCTATTAGACTGCAGGATCTGTCTCTCTCCCTTTATTAGACTGCAGGATCTGTCTCTCTCCCTCTATTAGACTGCAGGATCTGTCTCTCTCCCTCTATTAGACTGCAGGATCTGTCTCTCTCCCTCTATTAGACTGCACCATGCAGGATCTGTCTCTCTCCCTCTATTAGACTGCAGGATCTGTCGCTCTCCCTCTATTAGACTGCAGGATCTGTCTCTCTCCCTCTATTAGACTGCAGGATCTGTCTATCTCCCTCTATTAGACTGCAGGATCTGTCGCTCTCCCTCTATTAGACTGCAGGATCTGTCGCTCTCCCTCTATTAGACTGCACCATGCAGGATCTGTCTCTCTCCCTCTATTAGACTGCAGGATCTGTCGCTCTCCCTCTATTAGACTGCAGGATCTGTCTATCTCCCTCTATTAGACTGCAGGATCTGTCGCTCTCCCTCTATTAGACTGCAGGATCTGTCGCTCTCCCTCTATTAGACTGCACCATGCAGGATCTGTCTCTCTCCCTCTATTAGACTGCAGGATCTGTCGCTCTCCCTCTATTAGACTGCAGGATCTGTCGCTCTCCCTCTATTAGACTGCAGGATCTGTCGCTCTCCCTCTATTAGACTGCAGGATCTGTCGCTCTCCCTCTATTAGACTGCAGGATCTGTCTCTCTCCCTCTATTAGACTGCAGGATCTGTCGGTCTCCCTCTATTAGACTGCAGGATCTGTCGCTCTCCCTCTATTAGACTGCAGGATCTGTCTCTCTCCCTCTATTAGACTGCAGGATCTGTCTCTCTCCCTCTATTAGACTGCAGGATCGGTCTCTCTCCCTCTATTAGACTGCAGGATCTGTCTCTCTCCCTCTATTAGACTGCACCATGCAGGATCTGTCTCTCTCCCTCTATTAGACTGCAGGATCTGTCTCTCTCCCTCTATTAGACTGCCCCTGGGCAGGATATGTCTCTGCTGGGGATGACACGGCCATTACTCGCTTCCTGAGGGCAGATAGTGGATGTGACCGTGAGTTAATCCTGGGAGGGTCACAGAGTAATGTGACTGCTGCTACACTGGATGAGAGGCTCCGTGCTGTTCCTTTGGGTCCATTGTCAGTAAACATGCAACTGTCAGCACAATAGAAAAGCCTGTTAATAAAATGGACATGGATGGTTATTGCTGCCTCTGCTCCCTGTCTCCAAGCTTCACATAACCAAACGCAGCCAGCACCGGGAGTCCATTCAGTGGCGCTGGCCATCGTGTGGTGGGATACAAACTACAGACGTGGGATGGGAGGATGACATCCGCTATTGCGTGCTGCTACCACAAGGGACAGAGTAGAAAAGCCAAACAATGCAGGTACCACGGAACACCGATCCACGTTTTGTGCCACCAGAGGCGGGTGAAAGATGGAAGGAGCCATTTCAGGGGTGGTAAGGCCGACAAACATGATGGTCGGTTCCTCTGAGGTTCTGCAGTTATGTCCTCACAGAATCCGAGAGAGGATAGGCACTGGAGTAAAATAAGAAAAAAACAGCCCTCTATGGCGGGCCGCACAACGGAGCTCAGCAGCTCTGTCCCTCGTCTCCCACGTCAGGCAGGCCGCCAGCACGGCCCCATCTCCTCGCACCAGCAGGATCCTTTGGCAGCAGGGTGTGGAGGAGACTGTGGTCTTCATGACGTGGTCCTGTGTGTAACATGGAGGATGGAGGAGCCTCTGCTTCCAGCTCTGACCCAACCTGCTCCTTACGGACCATTTGTGGAGTTTGTCTGTCAATATGAAGGCCTCCAAAGCAGTCCAGCGGGGCGAAGCTAGGAGGCCAACAGTGTCATTAGGAGGAAACACACTGCCACAATCAGGTGTAAATGTTCCCTCTTGGGGCTGGTCCCACTGATGCTTTTCTCTAATTTGGGGATCTCTGGATTAAAGTGATCTGAAAAAAAGAGACAGAGATCAGTCACTGGGAAGTATACAGGGGGTCCGCAGTGAGGAACTGGTACTATGACCTGGTACTGTGACCTGGTACTGTGACCTGGTACTGTGACCTGGTACTGTGACCTGGTACTGTGACCTGGTACTGTGACCTGGTAATGCCACTTCAAATGGACTAAAGGTAATATTTGGGGATTCACTCAGTCAAGCTCCACCCCTCTGAGACATTAACTCCTCCTACTTCTCATATATGACCAGCTACCTGAATAGATCTGACATTCTCATTCTACGCTATGCTCCCCAGTGCTGAGGAAGCTTTCTATAGAAACTCGTCCAGTTCTCTCTCACCTATCTATTATGTATCTATTATGTATTATGTATCTATTATGTATCTATTATGTATCTATTATGTATCTATTATGTATTATGTATCTATTATGTATCTATTATGTATCTATTATGAACTTGCTTTGGGTGCTTTTTATCTCATTTCAGACTCCATTGCTCAAGTATTTTTTACTTTATATATAGTTTTGTATATTTAAATGTCTAGTTCCTGGAGTATACCTATTAAATGAAGTGTGAGGGGAGTTTCTAGAATCGTACAAGCTGTTCTGTTTCTTTGTATTGTATTCTTGTTGGTTGGGTGTTATATATTCCATTTGTATTGTGTGTAATGTACAGTATAGATGATTAATCATGATAGTAGATTCTGTGGGGAGCAGGTAAGTTATATGTATCATATCAGTATGATATACGTGGAACTTCAATATGCATGGGAAAGCGAGAATCAATTTATATAAATGGAAGTAAAGCAATCTGATCTCCTTCTAATAACCGTCATTAGCGACAGGTCCCGGTCACACCAGATATAAACGGGGATGGGACACTTCATCGCGGCTGCTTCCGCGCAGCCGCTTCACCGCCGACTCTACAGCACAAGACAGATCGCCGCTGGAGATTTCATCGCGGGACATTTCATCGGTAAAGGTAAGTATTTTACCGATTTTAGTTGGTTTAGAATTAGGGTTTAGGGGGTTAGAATTAGGTTTAGTGTTAGGGGTTAATTTTACTATTAGGGGTCGGGGGTTAGTATTAGGGTTAGTATTAGGATTTAGGGGGTTAATTTTAGTATTAGGGGTCGAGGTTAGTATTAGGGGTCGGGGTTAGTATTAGGGTTTAGGGGGTTAATTTTAGTATTGGGGTTAATTTTAGTGTTAGTATTGGGGTTTAGTGTTTAGTGTTACTATTGGGGGGGGAATCATTTATTAGGGGGGGTTATTTTCGTTTTACTTTTAGATTTGTAAGAGCTGACAGTTCAGCGCTGAACTGTCAGCTCTTACATAGCTGCAGCCGCGGTGAAACGGCCGCGTTATACTTCATTGCTGACAGTTCAGCGTTCTAACTGCCGCGCTGAACTGTCAGCGATGAAAATGCGGCGAAGAAGTGTAGCGGATGGCACCAGGCAACCCTACAAAAATACTGTATAAAGCTGCATCCGTGTATCTGCTGTATTTTCTGTGTATTAAAAAGAATTGTATTTCTCTGATTGTTCGGTAGTTTCATTCCCTTAGTTTATTGGAATGAAACTACCGAACAACCAGACCTCCCCTGTGTGAAGTGTGTCCTCAATTACACGTTGCAACATTGTTGCGAACGGGTAATTGAACAGTAAGTAGCCGTCCTTTGTTCTCGGGGGTGGCCGCTGTCACGAAGTGAATTCTGACAGTCTGACTGACTGGGGTTCTTGGAGGGGCCTGAGGGCCAAACACCTCCCTATAGATTATGGACCCTGTCTGTAATGTGTTTAAGCCTTCCATTGTTTAGTTATGTCAGATTAAAGTGGCTAGATACTGCTTTACTGGTGATGTGTTTAAGTTTTCTATTGTTTAATCAAGTGTTATCTGATTGCAGTTTGGTGTATATAAGTCTGTGTTGTTTGTCAAATAAAGTAGTTCAATCTTGCTGTAAAAGGCTTGTCAGTTATGCTCCTGAAACTGTGTGTCGTCCAGTTATTGGGATTGCTGTTGGGATATTGCTGTATTTGACCTGCTGGAAACCCTGCCTTTGGATTTACTATTTACTTGTTCCTGAGTCTCACTTGGATTATAAGCGGAGATAACCTGGGTAATATTGCATCTCCGCTACAAGAAGTGTCCTAGACCCGATATAAACTGCTTCTTTGGTTTTGTGTCCTGTATTGGACTGGCATTGTAAATCCCTGATCTTGCTGTAGGGGGCGCTGGCGCACAATGTGGTCGGTGCTACTCACCCAGATCCTCAATCTTCACTTCAGGTCCTATCGTGAACTGAGGCAAGGTGGGCGAGTGCTTCTCTCCCGAATGGGCTGCTGCAAGAAGATCAGGGGTTATTTAAGAAACATTCCACTGGTTTCCATGGTGATTACCCCAGAACCCCTCTTTCTAGTTTACCCCAGGCAATTCCCCAGTTTATAACTCCTTCAGCTTTTCACACAGCATCTGGTAAGGAATTCTATGCCAGGGGCACAACTAGGCTTCCTGTAATGGGGTACAGGATTAACCCTTAAACACACATTTATTACTCATCCCAGCCTGGAAACAACATGAGGCTCCTCACTGCTAGGGTAACACAGTCTGGGGAGGGGAGGTTTGGATCGAGGCAGGGATACACAGTCTGGGGAGGGGAGGTTTGGATCGAGGCAGGGATACACAGTCCCGGGGAGGGGAGGTTTGGATCGAGGCAGGGATACACAGTCTGGGGAGGGGAGGTTTGGATCGAGGCAGGGATACACAGTCTGGGGAGGGGAGGTTTGGATCGAGGCAGGGATACACAGTCCCGGGGAGGGGAGGTTTGGATCGAGGCAGGGATACACAGTCTGGGGAGGGGAGGTTTGGATCGAGGCAGGGATACACAGTCTGGGGAGGGGAGGTTTGGATTGAGGCAGGGATACACAGTCTGGGGAGGGGAGGTTTGGATCGAGGCAGGGATACACAGTCTGGGGAGGGGAGGTTTGGATCGAGGCAGGGATACACAGTCTGGGGAGGGGAGGTTTGGATCGAGGCAGGGATACACAGTCTGGGGAGGGGAGGTTTGGATCGAGGCAGGGATACACAGTCTGGGGAGGGGAGGTTTGGATCGAGGCAGGGATACATAGTCTGGGGAGGGGAGGTTTGGATCGAGGCAGGGATACACAGTCTGGGGAGGGGAGGTTTGGATCGAGGCAGGGATACACAGTCTGGGGAGGGGAGGTTTGGATCGAGGCAGGGATACACAGTCTGGGGAGGGGAGGTTTGGATCGAGGCAGGGATACACAGTCTGGGGAGGGGAGGTTTGGATCGAGGCAGGGATACACAGTCTGGGGAGGGGAGGTTTGGATCGAGGAAGGGATACACAGTCTGGGGAGGGGAGGTTTGGATCGAGGCAGGGATACACAGTCTGGGGAGGGGAGGTTTGGATCGAGGCAGGGATACACAGTCTGGGGAGGGGAGGTTTGGATCGAGGCAGGGATACACAGTCTGGGGAGGGGAGGTTTGGATCGAGGCAGGGATACACAGTCTGGGGAGGGGAGGTTTGGATCGAGGCAGGGATACACAGTCTGGGGAGGGGAGGTTTGGATCGAGGCAGGGATACACAGTCTGGGGAGGGGAGGTTTGTATCGAGGCAGGGATACACAGTCTGGGGAGGGGAGGTTTGGATCGAGGAAGGGATACATAGTCTGGGGAGGGGAGGTTTGGATCGAGGCAGGGATACACAGTCCCGGGGAGGGGAGGTTTGGATCGAGGCAGGGATACACAGTCTGGGGAGGGGAGGTTTGGATCGAGGCAGGGATACACAGTCCCGGGGAGGGGAGGTTTGGATCGAGGCAGGGATACACAGTCTGGGGAGGGGAGGTTTGGATCGAGGCAGGGATACACAGTCTGGGGAGGGGAGGTTTGGATCGAGGCAGGGATACACAGTCTGGGGAGGGGAGGTTTGGATCGAGGCAGGGATACACAGTCCCGGGGAGGGGAGGTTTGGATCGAGGCAGGGATACACAGTCTGGGGAGGGGAGGTTTGGATCGAGGCAGGGATACACAGTCCCAGGGAGGGGAGGTTTGGATCGAGGCAGGGATACACAGTCTGGGGAGGGGAGGTTTGGATCGAGGCAGGGATACACAGTCTGGGGAGGGGAGGTTTGGATCGAGGCAGGGATACACAGTCCCGGGGAGGGGAGGTTTGGATCGAGGCAGGGATACACAGTCTGGGGAGGGGAGGTTTGGATCGAGGATGGGATACACAGTCTGGGGAGGGGAGGTTTGGATCGAGGCAGGGATACACAGTCTGGGGAGGGGAGGTTTGGATCGAGGCAGGGATACACAGTCTGGGGAGGGGAGGTTTGGATCGAGGCAGGGATACAAAGTCCCGGGGAGGGGAGGTTTGGATCGAGGATGGGATACACAGTCTGGGGAGGGGAGGTTTGGATCGAGGCAGGGATACACAGTCTGGGGAGGGGAGGTTTGGATCGAGGCAGGGTTACACAGTCTGGGGAGGGGAGGTTTGGATCGAGGCAGGGTTACACAGTCTGGGGAGGGGAGGTTTGGATCGAGGCAGGGATACACAGTCCCGGGGAGGGGAGGTTTGGATCGAGGATGGGATACACAGTCTGGGGAGGGGAGGTTTGGATCGAGGCAGGGATACATAGTCTGGGGAGGGGAGGTTTGGATCGAGGCAGGGATACACAGTCTGGGGAGGGGAGGTTTGGATCGAGGAAGGGATACACAGTCTGGGGAGGGGAGGTTTGGATCGAGGAAGGGATACACAGTCTGGGGAGGGGAGGTTTGGATCGAGGAAGGGATACACAGTCTGGGGAGGGGAGGTTTGGATCGAGGCAGGGATACACAGTCTGGGAGGGGAGGTTTGGATCGAGGCAGGGATACACAGTCTGGGGAGGGGAGGTTTGGATCGAGGAAGGGATACATAGTCTGGGGAGGGGAGGTTTGGATCGAGGCAGGGATACACAGTCCCGGGGAGGGGAGGTTTGGATCGAGGCAGGGATACACAGTCTGGGGAGGGGAGGTTTGGATCGAGGCAGGGATACACAGTCTGGGGAGGGGAGGTTTGGATCGAGGCAGGGATACACAGTCTGGGGAGGGGAGGTTTGGATCGAGGCAGGGATACACAGTCCCGGGGAGGGGAGGTTTGGATCGAGGCAGGGATACACAGTCTGGGGAGGGGAGGTTTGGATCGAGGCAGGGATACACAGTCCCAGGGAGGGGAGGTTTGGATCGAGGCAGGGATACACAGTCTGGGGAGGGGAGGTTTGGATCGAGGCAGGGATACACAGTCTGGGGAGGGGAGGTTTGGATCGAGGCAGGGATACACAGTCCCGGGGAGGGGAGGTTTGGATCGAGGCAGGGATACACAGTCTGGGGAGGGGAGGTTTGGATCGAGGATGGGATACACAGTCTGGGGAGGGGAGGTTTGGATCGAGGCAGGGATACACAGTCTGGGGAGGGGAGGTTTGGATCGAGGCAGGGATACACAGTCTGGGGAGGGGAGGTTTGGATCGAGGCAGGGATACACAGTCCCGGGGAGGGGAGGTTTGGATCGAGGATGGGATACACAGTCTGGGGAGGGGAGGTTTGGATCGAGGCAGGGATACACAGTCTGGGGAGGGGAGGTTTGGATCGAGGCAGGGTTACACAGTCTGGGGAGGGGAGGTTTGGATCGAGGCAGGGTTACACAGTCTGGGGAGGGGAGGTTTGGATCGAGGCAGGGATACACAGTCCCGGGGAGGGGAGGTTTGGATCGAGGATGGGATACACAGTCTGGGGAGGGGAGGTTTGGATCGAGGCAGGGATACATAGTCTGGGGAGGGGAGGTTTGGATCGAGGCAGGGATACACAGTCTGGGGAGGGGAGGTTTGGATCGAGGAAGGGATACACAGTCTGGGGAGGGGAGGTTTGGATCGAGGAAGGGATACACAGTCTGGGGAGGGGAGGTTTGGATCGAGGCAGGGATACATAGTCTGGGGAGGGGAGGTTTGGATCGAGGCAGGGATACACAGTCTGGGGAGGGGAGGTTTGGATCGAGGCAGGGATACATAGTCTGGGGAGGGGAGGTTTGGATCGAGGCAGGGATACACAGTCCCGGGGAGGGGAGGTTTGGATCGAGGATGGGATACACAGTCTGGGGAGGGGAGGTTTGGATCGAGGCAGGGATACACAGTCTGGGGAGGGGAGGTTTGGATCGAGGCAGGGATACACAGTCTGGGGAGGGGAGGTTTGGATCGAGGCAGGGTTACACAGTCTGGGGAGGGGAGGTTTGGATCGAGGCAGGGATACACAGTCTGGGGAGGGGAGGTTTGGATCGAGGCAGGGATACACAGTCTGGGGAGGGGAGGTTTGGATCGAGGCAGGGATACACAGTCTGGGAGGGGAGGTTTGGATCGAGGCAGGGTTACACAGTCTGGGGAGGGGAGGTTTGGATCGAGGCAGGGATACACAGTCTGGGGAGGGGAGGTTTGGATCGAGGCAGGGATACACAGTCTGGGGAGGGGAGGTTTGGATCGAGGCAGGGATACACAGTCCCGGGGAGGGGAGGTTTGGATCGAGGATGGGATACACAGTCTGGGGAGGGGAGGTTTGGATCGAGGCAGGGATACACAGTCTGGGGAGGGGAGGTTTGGATCGAGGCAGGGTTACACAGTCTGGGGAGGGGAGGTTTGGATCGAGGCAGGGATACACAGTCCCGGGGAGGGGAGGTTTGGATCGAGGATGGGATACACAGTCTGGGGAGGGGAGGTTTGGATCGAGGCTGGGATACATAGTCTGGGGAGGGGAGGTTTGGATCGAGGCAGGGATACACAGTCTGGGGAGGGGAGGTTTGGATCGAGGCAGGGATACATAGTCTGGGGAGGGGAGGTTTGGATCGAGGCAGGGATACACAGTCCCGGGGAGGGGAGGTTTGGATCGAGGATGGGATACACAGTCTGGGGAGGGGAGGTTTGGATCGAGGCAGGGTTACACAGTCTGGGGAGGGGAGGTTTGGATCGAGGCAGGGATACACAGTCTGGGGAGGGGAGGTTTGGATCGAGGCAGGGATACACAGTCTGGGGAGGGGAGGTTTGGATCGAGGCAGGGATACACAGTCTGGGGAGGGGAGGTTTGGATCGAGGCAGGGTTACACAGTCTGGGGAGGGGAGGTTTGGATCGAGGCAGGGATACACAGTCTGGGGAGGGGAGGTTTGGATCGAGGCAGGGATACACAGTCTGGGGAGGGGAGGTTTGGATCGAGGCAGGGATACACAGTCTGGGGAGGGGAGGTTTGGATCGAGGCAGGGATACACAGTCTGGGGAGGGGAGGTTTGGATCGAGGCAGGGATACACAGTCTGGGGAGGGGAGGTTTGGATCGAGGCTGGCTCATATAGACAGGAGAATGTGAAACTTACTGGTGGCACAGCAAACAAACACCTTCATCTTCAGACAGGACCGTCGGTGATTGTGAGTGGGCGTGGCTGAAATGGAAACACGATAATCAGTATTTAGTATTTCCACCGCTAGACAGCTTCCCTTGCGCAGTGCACAGCGGAGCAAACACACTGCACGCGCAATACACACACAGCTAAATAAAAAGGGTGTAAGAAGTGTCCAAAAAGTCTAAACACCCTGCAGCTGGGGTTAGGGTCAAGCACACAATAACTAGTGGAACATACAAAGAAAGAGTCTAAACCCCACACAGGATAACAAAAAATACCAGTAAATAAAAAACATACAAAATATACATGTGCAAAAAAAGAGCAATAAAACAATATAACAGAATCCAAAATAGAGTATGGTGATGGGTATAATCAGGTAAGGAATCCACGACGGGTACGGAGGCTGCAAAGTGCCACAAGAACAACCCACGTTTCCACTACATGACAAAGTCGTCCAGCGATGAAACACGTAGGGTCTTCTCCTGGTACTTTGCAGCCCCCTTATTGCACTTTTGTAGCATTGGTGCTATTTCTTGGTGTTTTTGGTCCTCTTTGCGTGGGGCTCACACTCGCACATCGTGCATGAAGGCATGCGCAATACTTGGCATGGTACTTACAGATGTAGTAGTATTCGTGTCCCGCGTGGAACTCGTACCCCAGGGAGAAGGCGCTATAGCGTTGGAATTTCTCGGAGAATTTGATTGGGTTGTGGGGGGCGTGGGGCCGGTTACACTCCCAGCGTTTAAACCCCTGGCTGATGTTACAGGTGCGGTATCCCTCGTAGTTCACCATGTACAGGATGTACTGCTCCATCTTGTGCTCTGACATACTCTCATTGTAATGCGGACAGTAGATATCCAGGTAATCATTCACATTCACCTGAACCGTGTACCCATCTCTGCGTAAACTGAGAGACAAACACAAAACAGGCTGAGAATAAACAGAAACAAACCCAGAGACAAACACCCAACAGGCTGAGAATAAACAGAAACAACCCCAGAGACAAACACAAAACAGGCTGAGAATAAACAGAAACAAACCCAGAGACAAACACACAACAGGCTGAGAATAAACAGAAACAAACCCAGAGACAAACACACAACAGGCTGAGAATAAACAGAAACAAACCCAGAGACAAACACACAACAGGCTGAGAATAAACAGAAACAAACCCAGAGACAAACACAAAACAGGCTGAGAATAAACAGAAACAAACCCAGAGACAAACACACAACAGGCTGAGAATAAACAGAAACAAACCCAGGGACAAACACACAACAGGCTGAGAATAAACAGAAACAACCCCAGAGACAAACACAAAACAGGCTGAGAATAAACAGAAACAAACCCAGAGACAAACACACAACAGGCTGAGAATAAACAGAAACAAACCCAGAGACAAACACACAACAGGCTGAGAATAAACAGAAACAAACCCAGAGACAAACACAAAACAGGCTGAGAATAAACAGAAACAAACCCAGAGACAAACACACAACAGGCTGAGAATAAACAGAAACAAACCCAGAGACAAACACACAACAGGCTGAGAATAAACAGAAACAACCCCAGAGACAAACACAAAACAGGCTGAGAATAAACAGAAACAAACCCAGAGACAAACACACAACAGGCTGAGAATAAACAGAAACAACCCCAGAGACAAACACAAAACAGGCTGAGAATAAACAGAAACAAACCCAGAGACAAACACACAACAGGCTGAGAATAAACAGAAACAAACCCAGAGACAAACACACAACAGGCTGAGAATAAACAGAAACAAACCCAGAGACAAACACACAACAGGCTGAGAATAAACAGAAACAAACCCAGAGACAAACACACAACAGGCTGAGAATAAACAGAAACAAACCCAGAGACAAACACACAACAGGCTGAGAATAAACAGAAACAAACCCAGAGACAAACACACAACAGGCTGAGAATAAACAGAGACAAACACATAACAGGCAATATACAGACACAAACGGAGTGACTCCCTGACTATCAGCACAATGTTCAGTTCAGCTGTACTCTAGTAACCTCTGTTGGGAGCTGCACACTGCTGTATTACCTATTTCTACTATATAACTTCTTGTGTGCCAGCTGCTCTGTCCGAACCAGGGTGGGAGTCTGAATAAAGAATAATCCCAAAAGTCACTATGGGATCTTCAGTCTCCATTTTTATAAATCACAGAGGAAACCAATACAATGCATTATAGTGACCAGTGATACTGGCTGCGGTGTGTGAATCAATGTCTGCACACAGGGCTCGTTAAGTGGGAACTTACACAGTTTTAAGTAAAACAACCAAAAAGTTAGGAGCCAGTACTAGGGTAGGAGCCAGCACTAGGGTAGGAGCCAGCACTGGGGATTTTGGGAGCCAGCACTAGGGATTTTGGGAGCCAGCACTAGGGATTTTGGGAGCCAGCACTAGGGATTTTAGGAGCCAGCACTTCCTGGCACCAGGGATTTGTCAGGCCCTGCTGTGTAATATATGTGTACAATGTGTAATGTATGTCTATGTAACGCTATAAGTTTCTACACTTCCATGGGAGCACTGTACACATGAAGAAGAGATCTGTGATGTTTAGGGACCTCTGTGCACATGTAGAAGAGATTTGTGAGGTATAGGGAGCTCTGTGCACATGTAGAAGGGATTTGTGAGGTATAGGGAGCTCTGGGCACATGAAGAAGGGACTTGTGAGGTTTAGGGAGCTCTGTGCACATGAAGAAGGGACTTGTGAGGTTTAGGGAGGCTCTGTGCACATGAAGAAGGGAGTTGTGAGGTTTAGGGAGCTCTGTGCACATGTAGAAGGGACTTGTGAGGTATAGGGAGCTCTGTGCACATGTAGAAGGGACTTGTGAGGTTTAGGGAGCTCTGTGCACATGTAGAAGGGACTTGTGAGGTTTAGGGACCTCTGTGCACATGTAGAAGAGATTTGTGAGGTTTAGGGAGCTTTGTGCACATATAGAAGGGATTTGTGAGGTATAGGGAGCTCTGAGCACATGAAGAAGGGACTTGTGAGGTTTAGGGAGCTCTGTGCACATGTAGAAGGGATTTGTGAGGTTTAGGGAGCTCTGTGCACATGAAGAAGGGACTTGTGAGGTTTAGGGAGCTCTGTGCACATGTAGAAGGGACTTGTGAGGTTATGGGGACCTCTGTGCACATGTAGAAGGGACTTGTGAGGTTTAGGGAGCTCTGTGCACATGTAGAAGGGACTTGTGAGGTTTAGGGAGCTCTGTGCACATGTAGAAGGGACTTGTGAGGTTTAGGGAGCTCTGTGCACATGAAGAAGGGACTTGTGAGGTTTAGGGAACTCTGTGCACATGAAGAAGAGATCTCAAGTACAGTCTCGGCCTGTGTCGCATACTCTGGGTTCTCCCCATACAATGTGGCTGTTCCATGAATAAGGGAAGGTTGTCTGTGTGATTTAGGAAGAGCAGCCTGTCCTTGGGAAGGACACAAACATACGTGATAGCATATGGCAGACAGGAGGTGGCTGTCCACAGTGTGCACCCAGCTCTCTGCATCCTGCAGTCGAAGCATGCACAGGGCCAAGACCCTGGAATCCCACCACAGGGACAGATGTAAAGTAACAGAGGTCACTGCCGCTCCCAGCAGGACAAGCTGTAATGGAGCCTCAAGGTACCAACAACCTGAATTACCCCTAGTGCAACCACCACAAACACAGCACTATCTGCCCCGGACATCCAACTTACTACTGTGCAGCAGTGGCATGCCGTGTGGTGGGGGGATAATATACAGTGATATGGAGTATCTAGGCCATATCAGTGGGGCAGGGTGACTGGGCTGTACAGGAGCGGCTGTGGGGCAGGAGAGCAGGGTGACGGGGCTGTACAGGGGCAGCTGTGGGGCAGGAGAGCAGGGTGACGGGGCTGTACAGGGGCAGCTGTGGGGCAGGAGAGCAGGGTGACGGGGCTGTACAGGGGCAGGAGAGCAGGGTGACGGGGCTGAACAGGGGCGGCTGTGGGGCAGGGTGACTGGGCTGTACAGGGGCAGCTGTGGGGCAGGAGAGCAGGGTGACGGGGCTGTACAGGGGCAGCTGTGGGGCAGGAGAGCAGGGTGACGGGGCTGTACAGGGGCAGCTGTGGGGCAGGAGAGCAGGGTGACGGGGCTGTACAGGGGCAGCTGTGGGGCAGGAGAGCAGGGTGACGGGGCTGTACAGGGGCAGCTGTGGGGCAGGAGAGCAGGGTGACGGGGCTGTACAGGGGCAGCTGTGGGGCAGGAGAGCAGGGTGACGGGGCTGTACAGGGGCAGCTGTGGGGCAGGAGAGCAGGGTGACGGGGCTGAACAGGGGCAGCTGTGGGGCAGGAGAGCAGGGTCACGGGGCTGTACAGGGGCAGCTGTGGGGCAGGAGAGCATGGTGACGGGGCTGCACAGGATGTAGCTGTGGGGCAGGAGAGCAGGGTGACGGGGCTGTACAGGATGTAGCTGTGGGGCAGGAGAACTCATCTCACACACTTTCAACCTGCAGGGAGACCGATGTGACCTCATGCATTGTTATCAGCACAGACAGCCCTCCCGACACACAGCTCTCTGTAACCTTCAATACCCTCACGAGGTGGCTGGGCCCCTGGGGACCAGACTAATAAATAGCTCAGAAAATGGAGCCGATTCTGGAGGTTCAACTTTCTGTAATGATAGCGCAAGATCGGTCATATCAGAGAGAGAGAGAGAGAGAGAGAGAGCCATGTATCCCACGAACAACCCCCACCGAGCTGGAACACCAGTCCATGACTCCACTACTAATATACTGAGCTTAATACAGTGATTTGATGGATTATAAATAGCTGAGGTCTGAACATGTTAAACTACAGTCCACAAAATCATACCCTGAAGAAGACAACTAGTTAGTGACAGTGGGGAGGAGGAGGGGTTAATACCCCATGATCTGGACCCCTGACTGAGAACCCATTGGATTAAGCTGTACCCAGCATTTTATACCCTGCAGGGTGTTACAGATAACAGACACCCCATTCTCCATCCAAGTGACTAGCCAAAGAGTAACATGCAGTGTAAAATTCACTGGCTCCTCCCTCTTTGGGCTAAGCACTCTGTGTTACAGGATGATGCCTTGAGTGATCTAGTGGAATCCCAGCATGGACCTGCACAGACACCAAGCAGCAAGTACAGGGTCCAAATGAAGCATATTCCGACAACCATTGGATTAACTGCAAGTCCCAAAACGGGAGAGCAGCAAAGGGGGTGCTTTGTCTGTACATCAAGCATTATTTACCAGGGAGTGTCGCATGGGTCAGAGGTGCCGTTATTTAAATGACATTGTATGAGAGAGATCTGCGCAGCCGGTCACAGGCAGAGACAATATATTCACTACATCCACAGCCCAGCGCAGGGGAGAGATACTGCAGCTTGGCACGGAATGGCACCATCAGTATTATTCCACAGCCCAGCGCAGGGGAGAGATGCTGCAGCTTGGCACAGAATGGCACCATCAGTATTATCCCACAGCCCAGCGCAGGCGAGAGATACTGCAGCTTGGCACAGAATGGCACCATCAGTATTATCCCACAGCCCAGCGCAGGCGAGAGATACTCCAGCTTGGCACAGAATGGCACCATCAGTATTATCCCACAGCCCAGCGCAGGCGAGAGATACTGCAGCTTGGCACAGAATGGCACCATTAGTATTATCCCACAGCCCAGCGCAGGCGAGAGATACTGCAGCTTGGCACGGAATGGCACCATCAGTATTATCCCACAGCCCAGCGCAGGGGAGAGATGCTGCAGCTTGGCACAGAATGGCACCATCAGTATTATCCCACAGCCCAGCACAGGCGAGAGATGCTGCAGCTTGGCACAGAATGGCACCATTAGTATTATCCCACAGCCCAGCGCAGGCGAGAGATACTCCAGCTTGGCACAGAATGGCACCATCAGTATTATCCCACAGCCCAGCGCAGGCGAGAGATACTGCAGCTTGGCACAGAATGGCACCATTAGTATTATCCCACAGCCCAGCGCAGGCGAGAGATACTGCAGCTTGGCACGGAATGGCACCATCAGTATTATCCCACAGCCCAGCGCAGGGGAGAGATGCTGCAGCTTGGCACAGAATGGCACCATCAGTATTATCCCACAGCCCAGCACAGGCGAGAGATGCTGCAGCTTGGCACAGAATGGCACCATTAGTATTATCCCACAGCCCAGCGCAGGCGAGAGATACTGCAGCTTGGCACAGAATGGCACCATCAGTATTATCCCACAGCCCAGCGCAGGCGAGAGATACTGCAGCTTGGCACGGAATGGCACCATCAGTATTATCCCACAGCCCAGCGCAGGCGAGAGATACTGCAGCTTGGCACAGAATGGCACCATCCGTATTATCCCACAGCCCAGCGCAGGCGAGAGATACTGCAGCTTGGCACAGAATGGCACCATCAGTATTATCCCACAGCCCAGCGCAGGCGAGAGATACTGCAGCTTGGCACAGAATGGCACCATCAGTATTATCCCACAGCCCAGCGCAGGCGAGAGATGCTGCAGCTTGGCACAGAATGGCACCATCAGTATTATCCCACAGCCCAGCGCAGGCGAGAGATACTGCAGCTAAGGCACAGAATGGCACCATTAGTATTATCCCACAGCCCTGCGCAGGCGAGAGATACTGCAGCTTGGCACAGAATGGCACCATCAGTATTATCCCACAGCCCAGCGCAGGAGAAAGATACTGCAGCTTGGCACAGAATGGCACCATTAGTATTATCCCACAGCACAGCGCAGGCGAGAGATACTGCAGCTTGGCACAGAATGGCACCATCAGTATTATCCCACAGCCCAGCGCAGGGGAGAGATACTGCAGCTTGGCACAGAATGGCACCATCCGTATTATCCCACAGCCCAGCGCAGGCGAGAGATGCTGCAGCTTGGCACGGAATGGCACCATCAGTATTATCCCACAGCCCAGCGCAGGCGAGAGATACTGCAGCTTGGCACAGAATGGCACCATCATTATTATCCCACAGCCCAGCGCAGGCGAGAGATGCTGCAGCTTGGCACAGAATGGCACCATCAGTATTATCCCACAGCCCAGCACAGGCGAGAGATGCTGCAGCTTGGCACAGAATGGCACCATCACTATTATCCCACAGCCCAGCGCAGGCGAAAGATACTGCAGCTTGGAACAGAATGGCACCATCCGTATTATCGCGAAGGCGAGAGATACTGCAGCTTGGCACAGAATGGCACCATCAGTATTATCCCACAGCCCAGCGCAGGCGAGAGATGCTGCAGCTTGGCACGGAATGGCACCATCACTATTATCCCACAGCCCAGCGCAGGCGAAAGATACTGCAGCTTGGAACAGAATGGCACCATCCGTATTATCGCGAAGGCGAGAGATACTGCAGCTTGGCACAGAATGGCACCATCAGTATTATCCCACAGCCCAGCGCAGGCGAGAGATACTGCAGCTTGGCACGGAATGGCACCATCAGTATTATCCCACAGCCCAGCGCAGGCGAGAGATGCTGCAGCTTGGCACAGAATGGCACCATCCGTATTATCCCACAGCCCAGCGCAGGCGAAAGATACTGCAGCTTGGCACAGAATGGCACCATACGTATTATCCCACAGCCCAGCGCAGGCGAGAGATGCTGCAGCTTGGCACGGAATGGCACCATCAGTATTATCCCACAGCCCTGCGCAGGCGAAAGATACTGCAGCTTGGCACAGAATGGCACCATTAGTATTATCACACAGCCCAGCGCAGGCGAGAGATGCTGCAGCTTGGCACGGAATGGCACCATCAGTATTATCCCACAGCCCAGCGCAGGCGAGAGATGCTGCAGCTTGGCACAGAATGGCACCATCAGTATTATCCCACAGCCCAGCGCAGGCGAGAGATGCTGCAGCTTGGCACAGAATGGCACCATCAGTATTATCCCACAGCCCAGCGCATGCAAGAGATGCTGCAGCTTGGCACAGAATGGCACCATCAGTATTATCCCACAGCCCAGCGCAGGCGAGAGATGCTGCAGCTTGGCACAGAATGGCACCATCAGTATTATCCCACAGCCCAGCGCAGGCGAGAGATACTGCAGCTTGGCACAGAATGGCACCATCACTATTATCCCACAGCCCAGCGCAGGCGAAAGATACTGCAGCTTGGAACAGAATGGCACCATCCGTATTATCGCGAAGGCGAGAGATACTGCAGCTTGACACAGAATGGCACCATCACTATTATCCCACAGCCCAGCGCAGGCGAAAGATACTGCAGCTTGGAACAGAATGGCACCATCAGTATTATCCCACAGCCCAGCGCAGGCGAGAGATGCTGCAGCTTGGCACGGAATGGCACCATCCATATTATCCCACAGCCCAGCGCAGGGGAGAGATACTGCAGCTTGGCACGGAATGGCACCATCCGTATTATCCCACAGCCCAGCACAGGCGAGAGATGCTGCAGCTTGGCACGGAATGGCACCATCAGTATTATCCCACAGCCCAGCGCAGTCGAGAGATACTGCAGCTTGGCACGGAATGGCACCATCAGTATTATCCCACAGCCCATGGCAGGCGAGAGATGCTGCAGCTTGGCACAGAATGGCACCATCAGTATTATCCCACAGCCCAGCGCAGGCGAGAGATGCTGCAGCTTGGCACAGAATGGCACCATCCGTATTATCCCACAGCCCAGCGCAGGGGAGAGATACTGCAGCTTGGCACAGAATGGCACCATCAGTATTATCCCACAGCCCAGCGCAGGCGAGAGATGCTGCAGCTTGGCACGGAATGGCACCATTAGTATTATCCCACAGCCCAGCGCAGGCGAGAGATACTGCAGCTTGGCACAGAATGGCACCATTAGTATTATCCCACAGCCCAGCGCAGGCGAGAGATGCTGCAGCTTGGCACAGAATGGCACCATCAGTATTATCCCACAGCCCAGCGCAGGCGAGAGATACTGCAGCTTGGCACAGAATGGCACCATTAGTATTATCCCACAGCCCAGCGCAGGCGAGAGATGCTGCAGCTTGGCACAGAATGGCACCATTAGTATTATCCCACAGCCCAGCGCAGGCGAGAGATGCTGCAGCTTGGCACGGAATGGCACCATCCGTATTATCCCACAGCCCAGCGCAGGCGAGAGATACTGCAGCTTGGCACAGAATGGCACCATCAGTATTATCCCACAGCCCAGCGCAGGCGAGAGATGCTGCAGCTTGGCACAGAATGGCACCATCAGTATTATCCCACAGCCCAGCGCAGGGGAGAGATACTGCAGCTTGGCACAGAATGGCACCATCAGTATTATACCACAGCCCAGCGCAGGGGAGAGATACTGCAGCTTGGCACAGAATGGCACCATCAGTATTATCCCACAGCCCAGCGCAGGCGAGAGATACTGCAGCTTGGCACAGAATGGCACCATCAGTATTATCCCACAGCCCCGCGCAGGCGAGAGATACTGCAGCTTGGCACAGAATGGCACCATCAGTATTATCCCACAGCCCAGCACAGGCGAGAGATGCTGCAGCTTGGCACAGAATGGCACCATCAGTATTATCCCACAGCCCAGCGCAGGCGAGAGATACTGCAGCTTGGCACAGAATGGCACCATCAGTATTATCCCACAGCCCAGCGCAGGCGAGAGATGCTGCAGCTTGGCACAGAATGGCACCATCAGTATTATCCCACAGCCCAGCGCAGGCGAGAGATACTGCAGCTTGGCACAGAATGGCACCATTAGTATTATCCCACAGCCCAGCGCAGGGGAGAGATACTGCAGCTTGGCACAGAATGGCACCATCAGTATTATCCCACAGCCCAGCGCAGGCGAGAGATACTGCAGCTTGGCACAGAATGGCACCATCAGTATTATCCCACAGCCCAGCGCAGGCGAGAGATACTGCAGCTTGGCACAGAATGGCACCATCAGTATTATCCCACAGCAGATCACAGGCTGGTGGGATTATATGATGAATTAGTTAAATAACCTGCATACAGCATATTGGGATATTAAACAGTCAGCATCTAGCAGAGAGTATGCATCCTAATTCCATACCCTCCGCCTCTCCTGGGCGCTTCGTCTCCCAAAGCCTTTCAACAAGAAACAATGTCCCCCCCCCCCCTCCCCCCCTTGGGGAGGAGCTGCTACCCCCCATCTAAAAGAAGGAGCTTGGCCCTATATAACTGTTTTGATAGCCCCCCGACCCACTATAAAAGCGTATAAAGGGAAACGCCAAAGTATCACCTGACATAAAGGCAGGCAAGTCACTGGGGTCATTCAGCTCATAGACTGCAATAGAAAACGTTCTGTGTCACAATATCATACACTCAAATAACAACCCCCCGGCCAGGAGAGGGTTAATGGAAGGGGCGCAGCGAGATCCGGATCCCACGGTAACCTATAATCACAACAGGATAATGAGAGCGTGCTCACCAGATCTCCAGAGATCTCCAGGCTAAATATAGGAAGCCTGGGGAGTCTTCAAAACAAGAAGCTCTGGCCTGGCACCAGGGTCAGAATAACAAGACACACGCCAAGGCAGTATCACTCTCAGCCAGCCTCATCCCCCAGACTGCATACAGAGTGCAGTCCCCCCCCCCCCTTAATCCTGTAAAGGGTTACAGCCTTTGTATTACAGGGGTTACAGCCTTTGTATTACAGGGGTTACAGCCTTTGTATTACAGGGGTTACAGCCTTTGTATTACAGGGGTTACAGCCTTTGTATTACAGGGGTTACAGCCTTTGTATTACAGGGGTTACAGCCTTTGTATTACAGGGGTTACAGCCTTTGTATTACAGGGGTTACAGCCTTTGTATTACAGGGGTTACAGCCTTTGTATTACAGGGGTTACAGCCTTTGTATTACAGGGGTTACAGCCTTTGTATTACAGGGGTTACAGCCTTTGTATTACAGGGGTTACAGCCTTTGTATTACAGGGGTTACAGCCTTTGTATTACAGGGGTTACAGCCTTTGTATTACAGGGGTTACAGCCTTTGTATTACAGGGGTTACAGCCTTTGTATTACAGGGGTTACAGCCTTTGTATTACAGGGGTTACAGCCTTTGTATTACAGGGGTTACAGCCTTTGTATTACAGGGGTTACAGCCTTTGTATTACAGGGGTTACAGCCTTTGTATTACAGGGGTTACAGCCTTTGTATTACAGGGGTTACAGCCTTTGTATTACAGGGGTTACAGCCTTTGTATTACAGGGGTTACAGCCTTTGTATTACAGAGGTTACAGCCTTTGTATTACAGAGGTTACAGCCTTTGTATTACAGGGGTTACAGCCTTTGTATTACAGAGGTTACAGCCTTTGTATTACAGAGGTTACAGCCTTTGTATTACAGGGGTTACAGCCATTGTATTACAGGGGTTACAGCCTTTGTATTTCAGAGGTTACAGCCTTTGTATTACAGGGGTTACAGCCTTTGTATTACAGAGGTTACAGCCTTTGTATTACAGGGGTTACAGCCTTTGTATTACAGAGGTTACAGCCTTTGTATTACAGGGGTTACAGCCTTTGTATTACAGGGGTTACAGCCTTTGTATTACAGGGGTTACAGCCTTTGTATTACAGGGGTTACAGCCTTTGTATTACAGAGGTTACAGCCTTTGTATTACAGAGGTTACAGCCTTTGTATTACAGGGGTTACAGCCTTTGTATTACAGGGGTTACAGCCTTTGTATTACAGGGGTTACAGCCTTTGTATTACAGGGGTTACAGCCTTTGTATTACAGGGGTTACAGCCTTTGTATTACAGGGGTTACAGCCTTTGTATTACAGGGGTTACAGCCTTTGTATTACAGGGGTTACAGCCTTTGTATTACAGGGGTTACAGCCTTTGTATTACAGGGGTTACAGCCTTTGTATTACAGGGGTTACAGCCTTTGTATTACAGGGGTTACAGCCTTTGTATTACAGGGGTTACAGCCTTTGTATTACAGGGGTTACAGCCTTTGTATTACAGGGGTTACAGCCTTTGTATTACAGGGGTTACAGCCTTTGTATTACAGGGGTTACAGCCTTTGTATTACAGAGGTTACAGCCTTTGTATTACAGGGGTTACAGCCTTTGTATTACAGGGGTTACAGCCTTTGTATTACAGGGGTTACAGCCTTTGTATTACAGGGGTTACAGCCTTTGTATTACAGGGGTTACAGCCTTTGTATTACAGGGGTTACAGCCTTTGTATTACAGGGGTTACAGCCTTTGTATTACAGGGGTTACAGCCTTTGTATTACAGGGGTTACAGCCTTTGTATTACAGGGGTTACAGCCTTTGTATTACAGGGGTTACAGCCATTGTATTACAGGGGTTACAGCCTTTGTATTACAGAGGTTACAGCCTTTGTATTACAGGGGTTACAGCCTTTGTATTACAGGGGTTACAGCCTTTGTATTACAGGGGTTACAGCCTTTGTATTACAGGGGTTACAGCCTTTGTATTACAGAGGTTACAGCCTTTGTATTACAGGGGTTACAGCCTTTGTATTTCAGGGGTTACAGCCTTTGTATTACAGGGGTTACAGCCTTTGTATTACAGGGGTTACAGCCTTTGTATTACAGGGGTTACAGCCTTTGTATTACAGGGGTTACAGCCTTTGTATTTCAGGGGTTACAGCCTTTGTATTACAGGGGTTACAGCCTTTGTATTACAGAGGTTACAGCCTTTGTATTACAGAGGTTACAGCCTTTGTATTACAGGGGTTACAGCCTTTGTATTACAGGGGTTACAGCCTTTGTATTACAGAGGTTACAGCCTTTGTATTACAGGGGTTACAGCCTTTGTATTACAGGGGTTACAGCCTTTGTATTACAGGGGTTACAGCCTTTGTATTACAGAGGTTACAGCCTTTGTATTACAGGGGTTACAGCCTTTGTATTACAGGGGTTACAGCCTTTGTATTACAGAGGTTACAGCCTTTGTATTACAGGGGTTACAGCCTTTGTATTACAGAGGTTACAGCCTTTGTATTACAGGGGTTACAGCCTTTGTATTACAGGGGTTACAGCCTTTGTATTACAGGGGTTACAGCCTTTGTATTACAGGGGTTACAGCCTTTGTATTACAGAGGTTACAGCCTTTGTATTACAGGGGTTACAGCCTTTGTATTACAGGGGTTACAGCCTTTGTATTACAGGGGTTACAGCCTTTGTATTACAGGGGTTACAGCCTTTGTATTACAGGGGTTACAGCCTTTGTATTACAGGGGTTACAGCCTTTGTATTACAGAGGTTACAGCCTTTGTATTACAGGGGTTACAGCCTTTGTATTACAGGGGTTACAGCCTTTGTATTACAGGGGTTACAGCCTTTGTATTACAGGGGTTACAGCCTTTGTATTACAGGGGTTACAGCCTTTGTATTACAGGGGTTACAGCCTTTGTATTACAGGGGTTACAGCCTTTGTATTACAGGGGTTACAGCCTTTGTATTACAGGGGTTACAGCCTTTGTATTACAGGGGTTACAGCCTTTGTATTACAGGGGTTACAGCCTTTGTATTACAGGGGTTACAGCCTTTGTATTACAGGGGTTACAGCCTTTGTATTACAGGGGTTACAGCCATTGTATTACAGGGGTTACAGCCTTTGTATTACAGGGGTTACAGCCTTTGTATTACAGGGGTTACAGCCTTTGTATTACAGGGGTTACAGCCTTTGTATTACAGGGGTTACAGCCTTTGTATTACAGGGGTTACAGCATTTGTATTACAGGGGTTACAGCCTTTGTATTACAGGGGTTACAGGCTTTGTATTACAGGGGTTACAGCCTTTGTATTACAGGGGTTACAGCCTTTGTATTACAGGGGTTACAGCCTTTGTATTACAGGGGTTACAGCCTTTGTATTACAGAGGTTACAGCCTTTGTATTACAGGGGTTACAGCCTTTGTATTACAGGGGTTACAGCCTTTGTATTACAGGGGTTACAGCCTTTGTATTACAGGGGTTACAGCCTTTGTATTACAGGGGTTACAGCCTTTGTATTACAGGGGTTACAGCCTTTGTATTACAGGGGTTACAGCCTTTGTATTACAGGGGTTACAGCCTTTGTATTACAGGGGTTACAGCCTTTGTATTACAGGGGTTACAGCCTTTGTATTACAGGGGTTACAGCCTTTGTATTACAGGGGTTACAGCCTTTGTATTACAGGGGTTACAGCCTTTGTATTACAGGGGTTACAGCCTTTGTATTACAGGGATTACAGCCTTTGTATTACAGAGGTTACAGCCTTTGTATTACAGGGGTTACAGCCTTTGTATTACAGGGGTTACAGCCTTTGTATTACAGGGGTTACAGCCTTTGTATTACAGGGGTTACAGCCTTTGTATTACAGGGGTTACAGCCTTTGTATTACAGGGGTTACAGCCTTTGTATTACAGGGGTTACAGCCTTTGTATTACAGGGGTTACAGCCTTTGTATTACAGGGGTTACAGCCTTTGTATTACAGGGGTTACAGCCTTTGTATTACAGAAGTTACAGCCTTTGTATTACAGGGGTTACAGCCTTTGTATTACAGGGGTTACAGCCTTTGTATTACAGGGGTTACAGCCTTTGTATTACAGGGGTTACAGCCTTTGTATTTCAGGGGTTACAGCCTTTGTATTACAGGGGTTACAGCCTTTGTATTACAGAGGTTACAGCCTTTGTATTACAGGGGTCAGTGCTGTATTATACAGGAAGGGTGTGTGTGTGTGTCAGTGCTGTATTATACAGGAAGGGTGTGTGTGTGTGTGTGTGTCAGTGCTGTATTATACAGGAAGGGTGTGTGTGTGTGTCAGTGCTGTATTATACAGGAAGGGTGTGTGTGTGTGTGTGTGTGTCAGTGCTATATTATACAGGAAGGGTGTGTGTGTGTGTCAGTGCTGTATTATACAGGAAGGGTGTGTGTGTGTGTCAGTGCTGTATTATACAGGAAGGGTGTGTGTGTGTGTCAGTGCTGTATTATACAGGAAGGGTGTATGTGTGTGTCAGTGCTGTATTATACAGGAAGGGTGTTTGTGTGTGTGTGTCAGTGCTGTATTATACAGGAAGGGTGTGTGTGTGTGTGTGTGTCAGTGCTGTATTACACAGGAAAGGTGTGTGTGTGTTTGTGTGTCGGTGCTGTATTATACAGGAAGGGTGTGTGTGTGTGTGTGTGTGTCAGTGCTGTATTATACAGGAAGGGTGTATGTGTGTGTGTGTGTGTGTGTCAGTGCTGTATTACACATGTTTCAGATAATAGTGAGGATTAATATTAGCCTGGCTCTTGTCATGTTGTATATCTCTCAGGTGACCTATTTCTTTCGTTTGCACAAAGTTCCCTGATCTGTGGAGTGATGAGATTTATGGTTTGAGATGCAGAGTCCGGACACGACAGAAATATAAATACGCAGTGTCCGCACTGTACTCGCAAATCTACACAGCGCCTGCCAGGTAAGTGACAAATTATACACGGTGAGGATGTGAAAAGGGAGATGCCATTAACCCACTTCTCCAGACAGACAGGCCCCCTCCGCGACATTAAACCAGAGAGAAGCCCCCTCTGCAAAATTAAACCGGAGAGAAGCCCCCTCTGCAACATTAAACCAGAGAGAAGCCCCCTCCGCGACATTAAACCAGAGAGAAGCCCCCTCTGCAACATTAAACCAGAGAGAAGACCCCTCCGCGACATTAAACCAGAGAGAAGCCCCCTCTGCAACATTAAATAAGAGAGAAGCCCCCTCCGCGACATTAAACCAGAGAGAAGCCCCCTCTGCAACATTAAATAAGAGAGAAGCCCCCTCCGCGACATTAAACCAGAGAGAAGCCCCCTCCGTGACATTAAACCAGAGAGAGAAGCCCCCTCCGCGACATTAAACCAGAGACAGAAGCCCCCTCCGCGACATTAAACCAGAGAGAAGCCCCCTCCCCAACATTAAACCAGAGAGAGAAGCCCCCTCCGCGACATTAAACCAGAGACAGAAGCCCCCTCCGCGACATTAAACCAGAGAGAAGCCCCCTCCGCGACATTAAACCAGAGAGAAGCCCCCTCCGCGACATCAAACCAGAGAGAAGCCCCCTCTGCAACATTAAACCAGAGAGAAGCCCCCTCCGCAACATTAAACCAGAGAGAAGCCCCCTCCGCGACATTAAACCAGAGAGAAGCCCCCTCCGTGACATTAAACCAGAGAGAGAAGCCCCCTCCGCGACATTAAACCAGAGACAGAAGCCCCCTCCGCGACATTAAACCAGAGAGAAGCCCCCTCCCCAACATTAAACCAGAGAGAGAAGCCCCCTCCGCGACATTAAACCAGAGACAGAAGCCCCCTCCGCAACATTAAACCAGAGAGAAGCCCCCTCCGTGACATTAAACCAGAGAGAAAAGTCCCCTCCCCGACATTAAACCAGAGAGAGAAGCCCCCTCCGCGACATTAAACCAGAGAGAAGCCCCCTCCGCGACATTAAACCAGAGAGAGAAGTCCCCTCCCCGACATTAAACCAGAGAGAGAAGCCCCCTCCACGACATTAAACCAGAGAGAGAAGCCCCCTCCACGACATTAAACCAGAGAGAAGCCCCCTCCCCAACATTAAACCAGAGACAGAAGCCCCCTCCCCAACATTAAACCAGAGACAGAAGCCCCCTCCCCAACATTAAACCAGAGACAGAAGCCCCCTCCGCGACATTAAACCAGAGAGAAGCCCCCTCCCCAACATTAAACCAGAGACAGAAGCCCCCTCCCCAACATTAAACCAGAGACAGAAGCCCCCTCCCCAACATTAAACCAGAGACAGAAGCCCCCTCACCAACATTAAACCAGATACAGAAGCCCCCTCCCCAACATTAAACCAGAGAGAAGCCCCCTCCACGACATTAAACCAGAGAGAGAAGCCCCCTGCACGACATTAAACCAGAGAGAGAATCCCCCTCCGCGACATTAAACCAGAGAGAAGCCCCCTCCCTAACATTAAACCAGAGAGAAGCCCCCTCCCCGACATTAAACCAGAGAGAAGCCCCCTCCCTAACATTAAACCAGAGAGAGAAGCCCCCTCCCTAACATTAAACCAGAGAGAGAAGCCCCCTCCGTTATATTAAACCAGAGAGAAGCCCCCTCCGCGACATTAAACCAGAGAGAAGCCCCCTCCCCAACATTAAACCAGAGAGAGAAGCCCCCTCCGTTATATTAAACCAGAGAGAAGCCCCCTCCGCGACATTAAACCAGAGAGAAGCCCCCTCCCCAAAATTAAACCAGAGACAGAAGCCCCCTCCCCAACATTAAACCAGAGACAGAAGCCCCCTCCCCAACATTAAACCAGAGAGAGAAGCCCCCTCCCCAACATTAAACCAGAGACAGAAGCCCCCTCCACGACATTAAACGAGAGAGAAGCCCCCTCCCCGACATTAAACCAGAGAGAGAAGCCCCCTGCACGACATTAAACCAGAGAGAGAAGCCCCCTCCCCAACATTAAACCAGAGACAGAAGCCCCCTCAACGACATTAAACGAGAGAGAAGCCCCCTCCCCGACATTAAACCAGAGAGAGAAGCCCCCTGCACGACATTAAACCAGAGAGAGAAGCCCCCTCCGCGATATTAAACCAGAGAGACGCCCCCTCGCTAACATTAAACCAGAGAGAAGCCCCCTCGCTAACATTAAACCAGAGAGAAGCCCCCTCCCTAACATTAAACCAGAGAGAAGCCCCCTCCCTAACATTAAACCAGAGAGAAGCCCCCTCCCTAACACAGCCATTCACATCACAGGTATTTTTCTTTTTTAATATGAAATTTTATTCTTTATTTTGACAGGTTTGTTTTGCTGGCAGTGTAATTGGAAGGGGGGCACCCGCAGCTCCTCACTCTTGGTAAATGAGTGCTTTAATTTGCGGCGCAGGACGCCTGGGAGGCGCAGGCTGTCTGGGATAGGCAGGCCGCCTGGGAGGGGCAGGCCGCCTGGGAGAGGCAGGCCGCCTGGGAGGGGCAGGCCGCCTGGGAGGGGCAGGCCGCCTGGGAGGGGCAGCCAGCTGGATGAGATCTCACAGGACACAGGCCAAGCTATCAGACAGCAGATAAGGACAGAGCCTCTCCACACAATCAGATCTTATCCCGCAGGGAAAGTATAATAACGATTCCCAGCCCCACCATGAACGAGCTCTGAAGGCTGGTGCTGGAATGCAAGCTCTTTGGCTCAGAGTGGTGTAATACTGGGAATGCCTCAGCAGCAGACCCTGCAAGAGAAAAGCTACTTAGACAAGCTGATAAATCTATCCCACTAATGACACCAGCACCACATACATCTGCTCTATGAGGTCATTTGGAAGCTGGCAACTCAGAGTGATTGGAGGGGAGCCGCCAGGCGATGTGATTCTCAGGCTCCTATTCCCACCTCTGCCCCTAGCAGCCCCTGGGTGATGTGATTCTCAGGCTCCTATTCCCACCTCTGCCCCTAGCAGCCCCCAGGCGATGTGATTCTCAGGCTCCTATTCCCACCTCTGCCCCTAGCAGCCCCCAGGTGATGTGATTCTCAGGCTCCTATTCCCACCTCTGCCCCTAGCAGCCCCCAGGCGATGTGATTCTCAGGCTCCTATTCCCACCTTTGCCCCTAGCAGCCCCCAGGTGATGTGATTCTCAGGCTCCTATTCCCACCTCTGCCCTAGCAGCCCCCAGGCTCCTATTCCCACCTCTGCCCCTAGCAGCCCCCAGGCTCCTATTCCCACCTCTGCCCCTAGCAGCCCCCAGGTGATGTGATTCTCAGGCTCCTATTCCCACCTCTGCCCCTAGCAGCCCCCAGGTGATGTGATTCTCAGGCTCCTATTCCCACCTTTGCCCCTAGCAGCCCCCAGGCTCCTATTCCCACCTCTGCCCCTAGCAGCCCCCGGGTGATGTGATTCTCAGGCTCCTATTCCCACCTCTGCCCCTAGCAGCCCCCGGGTGATGTGATTCTCAGGCTCCTATTCCCACCTCTGCCCCTAGCAGCCCCCGGGTGATGTGATTCTCAGGCTCCTATTCCCACCTCTGCCCCTAGCAGCCCCCGGGTGATGTGATTCTCAGGCTCCTATTCCCACCTCTGCCCCTAGCAGCCCCCAGGCGATGTGATTCTCAGGCTCCTATTCCCACCTCTGCCCCTAGCAGCCCCCAGGCGATGTGATTCTCAGGCTCCTATTCCCACCTTTGCCCCTAGCAGCCCCCAGGCTCCTATTCCCACCTCTGCCCCTAGCAGCCCCCAGGTAATGTGATTCTCAGGCTCCTATTCCCACCTCTGCCCCTAGCAGCCCCCTGGTGATGTGATTCTCAGGCTCCTATTCCCACCTCTGCCCCTAGCAGCCCCCGGGTGATGTGATTCTCAGGCTCCTATTCCCACCTCTGCCCCTAGCAGCCCCCGGGTGATGTGATTCTCAGGCTCCTATTCCCACCTCTGCCCCTAGCAGCCCCCAGGCGATGTGATTCTCAGGCTCCTATTCCCACCTCTGCCCCTAGCAGCCCCCAGGCGATGTGATTCTCAGGCTCCTATTCCCACCTTTGCCCCTAGCAGCCCCCAGGCTCCTATTCCCACCTCTGCCCCTAGCAGCCCCCGGGTGATGTGATTCTCAGGCTCCTATTCCCACCTCTGCCCCTAGCAGCCCCCAGGCGATGTGATTCTCAGGCTCCTATTCCCACCTCTGCCCCTAGCAGCCCCCTGGTGATGTGATTCTCAGGCTCCTATTCCCACCTCTGCCCCTAGCAGCCCCCGGGTGATGTGATTCTCAGGCTCCTATTCCCACCTCTGCCCCTAGCAGCCCCCTGGTGATGTGATTCTCAGGCTCCTATTCCCACCTCTGCCCCTAGCAGCCCCCAGGCTCCTATTCCCACCTCTGCCCCTAGCAGCCCCCAGGCTCCTATTCCCACCTCTGCCCCTAGCAGCCCCCAGGTGATGTGATTCTCAGGCTCCTATTCCCACCTCTGCCCCTAGCAGCCCCCGGGTGATGTGATTCTCAGGCTCCTATTCCCACCTCTGCCCCTAGCAGCCCCCAGGTGATGTGATTCTCAGGCTCCTATTCCCACCTCTGCCCCTAGCAGCCCCCAGGTGATGTGATTCTCAGGCTCCTATTCCCACCTCTGCCCCTAGCAGCCCCTGGGTGATGTGATTCTCAGGCTCCTATTCCCACCTTTGCCCCTAGCAGCCCCCAGGCTCCTATTCCCACCTCTGCCCCTAGCAGCCCCCAGGTAATGTGATTCTCAGGCTCCTATTCCCACCTCTGCCCCTAGCAGCCCCCAGGCGATGTGATTCTCAGGCTCCTATTCCCACCTCTGCCCCTAGCAGCCCCTGGGTGATGTGATTCTCAGGCTCCTATTCCCACCTTTGCCCCTAGCAGCCCCCAGGCTCCTATTCCCACCTCTGCCCCTAGCAGCCCCCAGGTAATGTGATTCTCAGGCTCCTATTCCCACCTCTGCCCCTAGCAGCCCCCAGGCGATGTGATTCTCAGGCTCCTATTCCCACCTCTGCCCCTAGCAGCCCCCGGGTGATGTGATTCTCAGGCTCCTATTCCCACCTCTGCCCCTAGCAGCCTCCAGGTGATGTGATTCTCAGGCTCCTATTCCCACCTCTGCCCCTAGCAGCCCCCGGGTGATGTGATTCTCAGGCTCCTATTCCCACCTCTGCCCCTAGCAGCCCCTGGGTGATGTGATTCTCAGGCTCCTATTCCCACCTCTGCCCCTAGCAGCCCCCAGGTGATGTGATTCTCAGGCTCCTATTCCCACCTCTGCCCCTAGCAGCCCCCGGGTGATGTGATTCTCAGGCTCCTATTCCCACCTCTGCCCCTAGCAGCCCCCGGGTGATGTGATTCTCAGGCTCCTATTCCCACCTCTGCCCCTAGCAGCCCCAGGTGATGTGATTCTCAGGCTCCTATTCCCACCTTTGCCCCTAGCAGCCCCCAGGCTCCTATTCCCACCTCTGCACCTAGCAGCCCCCAGGTGATGTGATTCTCAGGCTCCTATTCCCACCTCTGCCCCTAGCAGCCCCCAGGTGATGTGATTCTCAGGCTCCTATTCCCACCTCTGCCCCTAGCAGCCCCCAGGCTCCTATTCCCACCTCTGCCCCTAGCAGCCCCCGGGTGATGTGATTCTCAGGCTCCTATTCCCACCTCTGCCCCTAGCAGCCCCCAGGCGATGTGATTCTCAGGCTCCTATTCCCACCTCTGCCCCTAGCAGCCCCCGGGTGATGTGATTCTCAGGCTCCTATTCCCACCTCTGCCCCTAGCAGCCCCTGGGTGATGTGATTCTCAGGCTCCTATTCCCACCTCTGCCCCTAGCAGCCCCCAGGTGATGTGATTCTCAGGCTCCTATTCCCACCTCTGCCCCTAGCAGCCCCCGGGTGATGTGATTCTCAGGCTCCTATTCCCACCTCTGCCCCTAGCAGCCCCCGGGTGATGTGATTCTCAGGCTCCTATTCCCACCTTTGCCCCTAGCAGCCCCCAGGCTCCTATTCCCACCTCTGCACCTAGCAGCCCCCAGGTGATGTGATTCTCAGGCTCCTATTCCCACCTCTGCCCCTAGCAGCCCCCAGGTGATGTGATTCTCAGGCTCCTATTCCCACCTCTGCCCCTAGCAGCCCCCAGGCTCCTATTCCCACCTCTGCCCCTAGCAGCCCCCGGGTGATGTGATTCTCAGGCTCCTATTCCCACCTCTGCCCCTAGCAGCCCCCGGGTGATGTGATTCTCAGGCTCCTATTCCCACCTCTGCCCCTAGCAGCCCCTGGGTGATGTGATTCTCAGGCACCTATTCCCACCTCTGCCCCTAGCAGCCCCCTGGTGATGTGATTCTCAGGCTCCTATTCCCACCTCTGCCCCTAGCAGCCCCCGGGTGATGTGATTCTCAGGCTCCTATTCCCACCTCTGCCCCTAGCAGCCCCCGGGTGATGTGATTCTCAGGCTCCTATTCCCACCTCTGCCCCTAGCAGCCCCTGGTGATGTGATTCTCAGGCACCTATTCCCACCTCTGCCCCTAGCAGCCCCCGGGTGATGTGATTCTCAGGCTCCTATTCCCACCTCTGCCCCTAGCAGCCCCCGGGTGATGTGATTCTCAGGCACCTATTCCCACCTCTGCCCCTAGCAGCCCCTGGGTGATGTGATTCTCAGGCACCTATTCCCACCTCTGCCCCTAGCAGCCCCCGGGTGATGTGATTCTCAGGCTCCTATTCCCACCTCTGCCCCTAGCAGCCCCTGGGTGATGTGATTCTCAGGCTCCTATTCCCACCTCTGCCCCTAGCAGCCCCCGGGTGATGTGATTCTCAGGCTCCTATTCCCACCTCTGCCCTAGCAGCCCCCAGGCTCCTATTCCCACCTCTGCCCCTAGCAGCGCCCTGGTGATGTGATTCTCAGGCTCCTATTCCCACCTCTGCCCCTAGCAGCCCCCGGGTGATGTGATTCTCAGGCTCCTATTCCCACCTCTGCCCTAGCAGCCCCCAGGCTCCTATTCCCACCTCTGCCCCTAGCAGCCCCCTGGTGATGTGATTCTCAGGCTCCTATTCCCACCTCTGCCCCTAGCAGCCCCCGGGTGATGTGATTCTCAGGCTCCTATTCCCACCTCTGCCCCAAGCAGCCCCCGGGTGATGTGATTCTCAGGCTCCTATTCCCACCTCTGCCCCAAGCAGCCCCCGGGTGATGTGATTCTCAGGCTCCTATTCCCACCTCTGCCCCTAGCAGCCCCCTGGTGATGTGATTCTCAGGCACCTATTCCCACCTCTGCCCCTAGCAGCCCCTGGGTGATGTGATTCTCAGGCTCCTATTCCCACCTCTGCCCCTAGCAGCCCCCAGGCGATGTGATTCTCAGGCTCCTATTCCCACCTCTGCATTATCCATGGCCAGCTGAGCTCTTCTATATATTATCTATACACTGTGCAGGGTCTGGTGAGTTTCTCCTGCTAGAAGAACAGAGTTGGCCCTGTATAATGCATTGTTATATAGTGACAGTGTGTAAAGATGTAACTCTGCATTATCCATGGCCAGCTGAGCTCTTCTATATATTCTTCTATACATTGTGCAGGGTCTGGTGAGTTTCTCCTGCTAGAAGAACAGAGTTGGTCCTGTATAATGCATTGTTATAAAGTGACAGTGTGTAAAGATGTAACTCTGCATTATCCATGGCCAGCTGAGCTCTTCTATATATTCTATACATTGTGCAGGGCCTGGTGAGTTTCTCCTGCTAGAAGAACAGAGTTGGCCCTGTATAATGCATTGTTATAAAGTGACAGTGTGTAAAGATGTAACTCTGCATTATCCATGGCCAGCTGAGCTCTTCTATATATTCTTCTATACATTGTGCAGGGTCTGGTGAGTTTCTCCTGCTAGAAGAACAGAGTTGGCCCTGTATGATGCATTGTTATAAAGTGACAGTGTGTAAAGATGTAACTCTGCATTATCCATGGCCAGCTGAGCTCTTCTATATATTCTATACATTGTGCAGGGTCTGGTGAGTTTCTCCTGCTAGAAGAACAGAGTTGGCCCTGTATAATGCATTGTTATATAGTGACAGTGTGTAAAGATGTAACTCTGCATTATCCATGGCCAGCTGAGCTCTTCTATATATTATTCTATACATTGTGCAGGGTCTGGTAAGTTTCTCCTGCTAGAAGAACAGAGTTGGTCCTGTATAATGCATTGTTATAAAGTGACAGTGTGTAAAGATGTAACTCTGCATTATCCATGGCCAGCTGAGCTCTTCTATATATTCTTCTATACATTGTGCAGGGCCTGGTGAGTTTCTCCTGCTAGAAGAACAGAGTTGGCCCTGTATAATGCATTGTTATAAAGTGACAGTGTGTAAAGATGTAACTCTGCATTATCCATGGCCAGCTGAGCTCTTCTATATATTCTTCTATACATTGTGCAGGGCCTGGTGCGTTTCTCCTGCTAGAAGAACAGAGTTGGCCCTGTATAATGCATTGTTATATAGTGACAGTGTATAATGATGTAACTCTGCATTATCCATGGCCAGCTGAGCTCTTCTATATATTCTTCTATACATTGTGCAGGGTCTGGTGAGTTTCTCCTGCTAGAAGAACAGAGTTGGCCCTGTATAATGCATTGTTATATAGTGACAGTGTGTAAAGATGTAACTCTGCATTATCCATGGCCAGCTGAGCTCTTCTATATATTCTTCTATACATTGTGCAGGGCCTGGTGAGTTTCTCCTGCTAGAAGAACAGAGTTGGTCCTGTATAATGCATTGTTATAAAGTGACAGTGTGTAAAGATGTAACTCTGCATTATCCATGGCCAGCTGAGTTCTTCTATATATTCTTCTATACATTGTGCAGGGTCTGGTGAGTTTCTCCTGCTAGAAGAACAGAGTTGGCCCTGTATGATGCATTGTTATAAAGTGACAGTGTGTAAAGATGTAACTCTGCATTATCCATGGCCAGCTGAGCTCTTCTATATATTCTATACATTGTGCAGGGTCTGGTGAGTTTCTCCTGCTAGAAGAACAGAGTTGGCCCTGTATAATGCATTGTTATATAGTGACAGTGTGTAAAGATGTAACTCTGCATTATCCATGGCCAGCTGAGCTCTTCTATATATTATTCTATACATTGTGCAGGGTCTGGTAAGTTTCTCCTGCTAGAAGAACAGAGTTGGTCCTGTATAATGCATTGTTATAAAGTGACAGTGTGTAAAGATGTAACTCTGCATTATCCATGGCCAGCTGAGCTCTTCTATATATTCTTCTATACATTGTGCAGGGCCTGGTGAGTTTCTCCTGCTAGAAGAACAGAGTTGGCCCTGTATAATGCATTGTTATAAAGTGACAGTGTGTAAAGATGTAACTCTGCATTATCCATGGCCAGCTGAGTTCTTCTATATATTATCCATGGCCAGCTGAGCTCTTCTATATATTCTTCTATACATTGTGCAGGGTCTGGTGAGTTTCTCCAGCTAGAAGAACAGAGTTGGTCCTGTATAATGCATTGTTATAAAGTGACAGTGTGTAAAGATGTAACTCTGCATTATCCATGGCCAGCTGAGCTCTTCTATATATTATCTATACATTGTGCAGGGCCTGGTGAGTTTCTCCTGCTAGAAGAACAGATTTTTTCCTGTATAATGCATTGTTATAAAGTGACAGTGTGTAAAGATGTAACTCTGCATTATCCATGGCCAGCTGAGCTCTTCTATATATTCTTCTATACACTGTGCAGGGTCTGGTGAGTTTCTCCTGCTAGAAGAACAGAGTTGGTCCTGTATAATGCATTGTTATAAAGTGACAGTGTGTAAAGATGTAACTCTGCATTATCCATGGCCAGCTGAGCTCTTCTATATATTCTATACATTGTGCAGGGCCTGGTGAGTTTCTCCTGCTAGAAGAACAGAGTTGGCCCTGTATAATGCATTGTTATAAAGTGACAGTGTGTAAAGATGTAACTCTGCATTATCCATGGCCAGCTGAGCTCTTCTATATATTCTTCTATACATTGTGCAGGGTCTGGTGAGTTTCTCCTGCTAGAAGAACAGAGTTGGCCCTGTATGATGCATTGTTATAAAGTGACAGTGTGTAAAGATGTAACTCTGCATTATCCATGGCCAGCTGAGCTCTTCTATATATTCTATACATTGTGCAGGGTCTGGTGAGTTTCTCCTGCTAGAAGAACAGAGTTGGCCCTGTATAATGCATTGTTATATAGTGACAGTGTGTAAAGATGTAACTCTGCATTATCCATGGCCAGCTGAGCTCTTCTATATATTATTCTATACATTGTGCAGGGTCTGGTAAGTTTCTCCTGCTAGAAGAACAGAGTTGGTCCTGTATAATGCATTGTTATAAAGTGACAGTGTGTAAAGATGTAACTCTGCATTATCCATGGCCAGCTGAGCTCTTCTATATATTCTTCTATACATTGTGCAGGGCCTGGTGAGTTTCTCCTGCTAGAAGAACAGAGTTGGCCCTGTATAATGCATTGTTATAAAGTGACAGTGTGTAAAGATGTAACTCTGCATTATCCATGGCCAGCTGAGCTCTTCTATATATTCTTCTATACATTGTGCAGGGCCTGGTGCGTTTCTCCTGCTAGAAGAACAGAGTTGGCCCTGTATAATGCATTGTTATATAGTGACAGTGTATAATGATGTAACTCTGCATTATCCATGGCCAGCTGAGCTCTTCTATATATTCTTCTATACATTGTGCAGGGTCTGGTGAGTTTCTCCTGCTAGAAGAACAGAGTTGGCCCTGTATAATGCATTGTTATATAGTGACAGTGTGTAAAGATGTAACTCTGCATTATCCATGGCCAGCTGAGCTCTTCTATATATTCTTCTATACATTGTGCAGGGCCTGGTGAGTTTCTCCTGCTAGAAGAACAGAGTTGGTCCTGTATAATGCATTGTTATAAAGTGACAGTGTGTAAAGATGTAACTCTGCATTATCCATGGCCAGCTGAGTTCTTCTATATATTCTTCTATACATTGTGCAGGGTCTGGTGAGTTTCTCCTGCTAGAAGAACAGAGTTGGCCCTGTATGATGCATTGTTATAAAGTGACAGTGTGTAAAGATGTAACTCTGCATTATCCATGGCCAGCTGAGCTCTTCTATATATTCTATACATTGTGCAGGGTCTGGTGAGTTTCTCCTGCTAGAAGAACAGAGTTGGCCCTGTATAATGCATTGTTATATAGTGACAGTGTGTAAAGATGTAACTCTGCATTATCCATGGCCAGCTGAGCTCTTCTATATATTATTCTATACATTGTGCAGGGTCTGGTAAGTTTCTCCTGCTAGAAGAACAGAGTTGGTCCTGTATAATGCATTGTTATAAAGTGACAGTGTGTAAAGATGTAACTCTGCATTATCCATGGCCAGCTGAGCTCTTCTATATATTCTTCTATACATTGTGCAGGGCCTGGTGAGTTTCTCCTGCTAGAAGAACAGAGTTGGCCCTGTATAATGCATTGTTATAAAGTGACAGTGTGTAAAGATGTAACTCTGCATTATCCATGGCCAGCTGAGTTCTTCTATATATTATCCATGGCCAGCTGAGCTCTTCTATATATTCTTCTATACATTGTGCAGGGTCTGGTGAGTTTCTCCAGCTAGAAGAACAGAGTTGGTCCTGTATAATGCATTGTTATAAAGTGACAGTGTGTAAAGATGTAACTCTGCATTATCCATGGCCAGCTGAGCTCTTCTATATATTATCTATACATTGTGCAGGGCCTGGTGAGTTTCTCCTGCTAGAAGAACAGATTTTTTCCTGTATAATGCATTGTTATAAAGTGACAGTGTGTAAAGATGTAACTCTGCATTATCCATGGCCAGCTGAGCTCTTCTATATATTCTTCTATACACTGTGCAGGGTCTGGTGAGTTTCTCCTGCTAGAAGAACAGAGTTGGTCCTGTATAATGCATTGTTATAAAGTGACAGTGTGTAAAGATGTAACTCTGCATTATCCATGGCCAGCTGAGCTCTTCTATATATTCTTCTATACACTGTGCAGGGTCTGGTGAGTTTCTCCTGCTAGAAGAACAGAGTTGGCCCTGTATAATGCATTGTTATATAGTGACAGTGTGTAAAGATGTAACTCTGCATTATCCATGACCAGCTGAGCTCTTCTATATATTCTTCTATACATTGTGCAGGGTCTGGTGAGTTTCTCCTGCTAGAAGAACAGAGTTGGCCCTGTATAATGCATTGTTATAAAGTGACAGTGTGTAAAGATGTAACTCTGTATTATCCATGGCCAGCTGAGCTCTTCTATATATTATCTATACATTGTGCAGGGTCTGGTGAGTTTCTCCTGCTAGAAGAACAGAGTTGGCCCTGTATAATGCATTGTTATATAGTGACAGTGTGTAAAGATGTAACTCTGCATTATCCATGGCCAGCTGAGCTCTTCTATATATTCTTCTATACATTGTGCAGGGTCTGGTGAGTTTCTCCTGCTAGAAGAACAGAGTTGGCCCTGTATAATGCATTGTTATAAAGTGACAGTGTGTAAAGATGTAACTCTGCATTATCCATGGCCAGTTGAGCTCATCTATATATTCTTCTATACATTGGGCAGGGCCTGGTGAGTTTCTCCAGCTAGAAGAGTCGGCCCTGTATAATGCATTGTTACCACACACACAGCTCAGACACCGCACCACGTTATAACCACACACACAGCTCAGATACCGCCCCACGTTATAACCACACACACAGCTCAGACACCGCCCCACGTTATAACCACACACACAGCTCAGATACCGCCCCACGTTATAACCACACACACAGCTCAGATACCTCCCCACGTTATAACCACACACACAGCTCAGACACCTCGCCACGTTATATCCACACACACACAGCTCAGACACCGCGCCACGTTATAACCACACAGCTCAGGTACCTCCCCACGTTATAACCCCACACACAGCTCAGACACCGCGCCACGTTATAACCACACACACAGCTCAGATACCGCCCCACGTTATAACCACACACACAGCTCAGACACCGTGCCACGTTATAACCCCACACACAGCTCAGACACCGCCCCACGTTATAACCACACACACAGCTCAGATACCTCCCCACGTTATAACCCCACACACAGCTCAGACACCGCCCCACGTTATAACCACACACACACAGCTCAGACACCGAGCCACGTTATATTCACACACACACACAGCTCGACACCGAGCCACGTTATAACCACACACACACAGCTCAGACACCGCCCCACGTTATAACCACACAGCTCAGATACCTCCCCACGTTATAACCCCACACACAGCTCAGATACCGCCCCACGTTATAACCACACACACAGCTCAGATACCGCCCCACGTTATAACCCCACACACAGCTCAGATACCGGCCCACGTTATAACCACACACACAGCTCAGACACCGCGCCTCGTTATAACCCCACACACAGCTCAGACACCACCCCACGTTATAACCACACACACAGCTCAGACATCGCCCCACGTTATAACCACACACACAGCTCAGACACCGCCCCACGTTATAACCAGACACACAGCTCAGACATCGCCCCACGTTATAACCACACACACAGCTCAGACACTGCGCCACGTTATAACCACACACATACAGCTCAGACACCGCCCCACGTTATAACCACACACACAGCTCAGATACCTCCCCACGTTATATCCACACACACAGCTCAGACACCGCCCCACGTTATAACCACACAGCTCAGGTACCTCCCCACGTTATAACCCCACACACAGCTCAGACACCGCGCCACGTTATAACCACACACACAGCTCAGATACCGCCCCACGTTGTAACCACACACACAGCTCAGACACCGCGCCACGTTGTAACCACACACACAGCTCAGACACCGCCCCACGTTGTAACCACACACACAGCTCAGACACCGCCCCACGTTATAACCACACACACAGCTCAGATACCGCCCCACATTATAACCACACACACAGCTCAGATACCGCCCCACGTTGTAACCACACACACAGCTCAGACACCGCCCCACGTTGTAACCACACACACAGCTCAGACACCGCCCCACGTTATAACCACACACACAGCTCAGATACCGCCCCACGTTATAACCACACACACAGCTCAGACACCGCCCCACGTTATAACCACACACACAGCTCAGACACCGCGCCACGTTATAACCACACACACAGCTCAGACACCGCGCCACGTTATATCCACACACACAGCTCAGATACCGCCCCACGTTACAACCACACACACAGCTCAGATACCGCCCCACGTTATAACCACACACACCGCTCCTGTGGTAGGATAAATGCTGCTAACAGTTAAAGCGAATCACCTGCCTCTGATGCTAGAATCAGTCCACAGTCTGACGGGATTTGGCAGAGCTATTATTATTATTATTATTATTTGAAGCAGTTTTACTTGGATAAAGAAAGTTGCTTTCAGTATTGACGGCTCCTGGCCCGTTCTAATCTTTTTAAAAGCCTGACCATAGGGGATCTGCTAACAAGATCGATGGTGTTCTAAATTGGGTTTTAATTAAACAATCAATCTACGTCCACTTACTCAATTAGTGGCCCAAATGATAATCTCTGCTCCATGTACAGGAGCCGGCCCTCCCAATCATTCCCTAAATCCACTCACCTTCTCCAGTGAACCACTGACCCATGAGATTTCCAAACCATTCCCAATTACCTTATGTATAATAACTCCCCACATGCCAAGCAGTACAGTGGAGGAAAAGAGTGTGTTGTGTTTGAATGTGTTTTCCAACATGCACCTGACCTCTTCCTAACGGGCTGGGGAGAGGTCCGCACGAGTGGGCTGTGCTGGGGAGAGGTCCGCACGAGTGGGCTGGGCTGGGGAGAGGTCCGCACGAGTGGGCTGGGCTGGGGAGAGGTCCGCACGAGTGGGCTGGGCTGGGGAGAGGTCCGCACGAGTGGGCTGGGCTGGGGATAGGTCCGCACGAGTGGGCTGGGCTGGGGAGAGGTCCGCACGAGTGGGCTTCTAGTTTCCATGAACGACACACACACACAGTTCTTTTAATTGGAAAGGTTGGAGGTCATCGTTGGCCCAACAAGCTCCGTTAAACACAAGGAGTGCATTTCTCAGAGCCACTGGTTGTAGTGTGGTCTAGCCACCTCCAGGCGGGAGGAACATGCTGGATTAATGCTTGGAAACATTGGTGATTTGCGTAAGACACCAGTGGACCCTTTTTCCAATAAGTAACAATCTCTCTTTGTGTGATTTGTCTCTTGAAGATCACGGGGCCAGACACACCTGGCTGCAGGAATCTGTTCTGGCCGATGCTTTGTGTCTAATTAACTGGTGAGGACTTGATGTGCAGAGTAATAAAGGCAACACACAAAACCCAATGATAACCATCAATGTCACCTGAAGGCCAGTGGGAGCCAGTAAATATCACTGGAGAGATTCGCACAGGGTCATGGGAAGGATAGGAGCAGGGGGTCATGGGAAGGATAGGAGCAGGGGGTCATGGGAAGGATAGGAGCAGGGGGGTCAGGGTCATGGGAAGGATAGGAGCAGGGGGTCGGGGTCATGGGAAGGATAATAGCAGGGGGTCGGGGTCATGGGAAGGATAGGAGCAGGGGGGTCGGGGTCATGGGAAGGATAGGAGCAAGGGGGTCGGGGTCATGGGAAGGATAGGAGCAAGGGGGTCGGGGTCATGGGAAGGATAGGAGCAGGGGGTCGGGGTCATGGGAAGGATAGGAGCAGGGGGTCGTAACGCACCCTCTCCCTATATATCCACTGTGTGTCCTGCACGGTGTAACGCACCCTCTTCCTATATATCCACTGTGTGTCCTGCACGGTGTAACGCACCCTCTCCCTATATATCCACTGTGTGTCCTGCACGGTGTAAGGCACCCTCTCCCTATATATCCACTGTGCGTCATGCACGGTGTAACGCACCCTCTCCCCTATATATCCACTGTGTGTCCTGCACGGTGTAAGGCACCCTCTCCCTATATATCCACTGTGCGTCATGCGCGGTGTAACGCACCCTCTTCCTAAATATCCACTGTGTGTCCTGCACGGTGTAACGCACCCTCTCCCTATATATCCACTGTGTGTCCTGCATGGTGTAACACACCCTCTCCCTATATATCCACTGTGTGTCCTGCCTGGTGTAACGCTCCCTCTCCCCTATATATCCACTGTGTGTCCTGCCTGGTGTAACGCTCCCTCTCCCTATATATCCACTGTGTGTCCTGCACGGTGTAACGCACCCTCTCCCTATATATCCACTCTGTGTCCTGCACGGTGTAACGCACCCTCTCCCTATATATACACTGTGTGTCCTGCATGGTGTAACGCACCCTCTCCCCTATATATCCACTGTGTGTCCTGCACGGTGTAACGCTCCCTATCCCTATATATACACTGTGTGTCCTGCCTGGTGTAACGCACTCTCTCCCTATATATACACTGTGTGTCCTGCCTGTTGTAACGCACCCTCTCCCTATATATCCACTGTGTGTCCTGCACGGTGTAACGCACCCTCTCCCTATATATACACTGTGTGTCCTGCGCGGTGTAACGCTCCCTCTCCCTATATATCCACTGTGTGTCCTGCGCGGTGTAACGCACCCTCTCCCCTATATATCCACTGTGTGTCCTGCACGGTGTAACGCACCCTCTCCCTATATATACACTGTGTGTCCTGCACGGTGTAACGCACCCTCTCCCCTATATATCCACTGTGTGTCCTGCACGGTGTAACGCACCCTCTCCCTATATATCCACTGTGTGTCCTGCCTGGTGTAACGCACCCTCTCCCTATATATCCACTGTGTGTCCTGCACGGTGTAACGCACCCTCTCCCTATATATCCACTGTGTGTCCTGCACGGTGTAACGCACCCTCTCCCTATATATACACTGTGTGTCCTGCGCGGTGTAACGCTCCCTCTCCCTATATATCCACTGTGTGTCCTGCGCGGTGTAACGCACCCTCTCCCCTATATATCCACTGTGTGTCCTGCACGGTGTAACGCACCCTCTCCCTATATATACACTGTGTGTCCTGCACGGTGTAACGCACCCTCTCCCCTATATATCCACTGTGTGTCCTGCACGGTGTAACGCACCCTCTCCCTATATATCCACTGTGTGTCCTGCCTGGTGTAACGCACCCTCTCCCTATATATCCACTGTGTGTCCTGCACGGTGTAACGCACCCTCTCCCTATATATCCACTGTGTGTCCTGCACGGTGTAACGCACCCTCTCCCTATATATCCACTGTGTGTCCTGCACGGTGTAACGCACCCTCTCCCCTATATATCCACTGTGTGTCCTGCACGGTGTAACGCACCCTCTCCCTATATATCCACTCTGTGTCCTGCACGGTGTAACGCACCCTCTCCCCTATATATCCACTGTGTGTCCTGCGCGGTGTAACGCACCCTCTCCCCTATATATCCACTGTGTGTCCTGCACGGTGTAACGCACCCTCTCCCTATATATCCACTGTGTGTCCTGCCTGGTGTAACGCTCCCTCTCCCTATATATCCACTGTGTGTCCTGCGCGGTGTAACGCACCCTCTCCCTATATATCCACTCTGTGTCCTGCACGGTGTAACGCACCCTCTCCCTATATATCCACTGTGTGTCCTGCACGGTGTAACGCACCCTCTCCCTATATATCCACTGTGTGTCCTGCGCGGTGTAACGCACCCTCTCCCTATATATCCACTCTGTGTCCTGCCTGGTGTAACGCTCCCTCTCCCCTATATATCCACTGTGTGTCCTGCCTGGTGTAACGCTCCCTCTCCCCTATATATCCACTGTGTGTCCTGCCTGGTGTAACGCACCCTCTCCCTATATATCCACTGTGTGTCCTGCACGGTGTAACGCACCCTCTCCCTATGTATCCACTGTGTGTCCTGCATGGTGTAACGCACCCTCTCCCTATATATCCACTGTGTGTCCTGCGCGGTGTAACGCACCCTCTCCCTATATATCCACTGTGTGTCCTGCCTGGTGTAACGCTCCCTCTCCCTATATATCCACTGTGTGTCCTGCCTGGTGTAACGCTCCCTCTCCCTATATATCCAGTGTGTGTCCTGCCTGGTGTAACGCACCCTCTCCCTATATATCCACTGTGTGTCCTGCCTGGTGTAACGCACCCTCTCCCTATATGTCCACTGTGTGTCCTGCCTGGTGTAACGCACCCTCTCCCCTATATATCCACTGTGTGTCCTGCACGGTGTAACGCACCCTCTCCCCTATATATCCACTGTGTGTCCTGCGCGGTGTAACGCACCCTCTCCCTATATATCCACTGTGTGTCCTGCAGGGTGTAACGCACCCTCTCCCTATATATATCCACTGTGTGTCCTGCCTGGTGTAACGCACCCTCTCCCCTATATATCCACTGTGTGTCCTGCGCGGTGTAACGCACCCTCTCCCTATATATCCACTGTGTGTCCTGCCTGGTGTAACGCACCCTCTCCCCTATATATCCACTGTGTGTCCTGCACGGTGTAACGCACCCTCTCCCCTATATATCCACTGTGTGTCCTGCACGGTGTAACGCACCCTCTCCCCTATATATCCACTGTGTGTCCTGCGCGGTGTAACGCACCCTCTCCCCTATATATACACACTGTGTGTCCTGCACGGTGTAACACATCCTCTCCCCTATATATCCCCTGTGTGTCCTGCACGGTGTAACGCACCCTCTCCCCTATATATCCACTATGTGTCCTGCACGGTGTAACGCACCCTCTCCCCTATATAATGCCCATTTACTTCTATAATACTCTCAATGTGGAGGTGGTGCAGATATGAACTGTGTAATGATTATCACATTAATCTGCATACTGTCCCAAGAGCTTACAGCCATAAACAGCCAAACAGACGTCCTCTCCTCCCCCTGTAATCTAATCCTAGATTCTGAATTCCCTATGTAAATACTGTTTAGATGATGGAGCCCCTTTAACGCCTTTGTAGCGGATGGCACCAGGCAACCCTACAAAAATACTGTATAAAGCTGCATCCGTGTATCTGCTGTATTTTCTGTGTATTAAAGCCTTCCATTGTTTAGTTATGTCAGCCACCCAGTCTGACTACCTTGCTTCTGGCTCCAGATTAAAGTGGCTAGATACTGCTTTACTGGTGATGTGTTTAAGTTTTCTATTGTTTAATCAAGTGTTATCTGATTGCAGTTTGGTGTATATAAGTCTGTGTTGTTTGTCAAATAAAGTAGTTCAATCTTGCTGTAAAAGGCTTGTCAGTTATGCTCCTGAAACTGTGTGTCGTCCAGTTATTGGGATTGCTGTTGGGATATTGCTGTATTTGACCTGCTGGAAACCCTGCCTTTGGATTTACTATTTACTTGTTCCTGAGTCTCACTTGGATTATAAGCGGAGATAACCTGGGTAATATTGCATCTCCGCTACATTGGTGGCAGCGGTGGGATCCAGACTCACAGAGGAACAAGCCTAAATGAAATACGGAATTACCACAAAGTGAAAGAAATTATATTGGCCAGGTATGCTATAACACCAGAAGCATACCGGCGGAGATTCAGGGATTTAAAGAAGGTGGAGAAAGACTCACATGCTGAGTGGGCATGCAGACTGCAACGAGCAGTCTTGGGGTGGGTGCAAGCGAGCAAGGCACGGTCTATGGAGGATGTATTGCAAATGGTACTGCTGGAGCAATTTTATGAAGGAGTAACCAGCGAGGTACAGGAGTGGGTAAGAGACAGAAACCCTACCTCCCTTACCGAAGCAGCCAGGAAGGCGGACGAGTACCTGGATGCACGCAGGCAGCAAAAACCTGCAGCTCCAAAAGTACCTTTTAAAACCTTTGGGGGAAATAACTACACGCCAGCTCTACCAAGGTCACTGCCACCACCACCACCACCCGCTGCACAGCCACGTTTCCGCCAGCCCACGTCGGGCCCTTGCCACCACTGCCAGAAGTGGGGACATTATAAAAGGGAATGCCCCCAGCTGCGGGACCGTTCTACCTGGATTCGACCCGGTCCGCCACCACCACCGAGAGCCGCCGCAGCCCATCACTACCAGGACATCGTGGCCACACCGTATGGTTCAGCAGTTCCCATCACAACAGTAGAGCAGTGGGAGGTACTGCACGAGGCAGATCCCGTCCAGGCTAACGCAGACAACCGCCAGCATCACAGGCAGACCGTGTATCTGGAGGGTAAAGCGGTTCAGGGGCTACGTGACTCAGGAGCCACCATCACCCTGGTAAAAAGTCACCTGGTCTCAGACCAAGCTAAACTTAATAAGACTGTGGCCGTCAGGGTAGCCGGGGGAGCAGTATACCGGCTACCCACAGCAAGGGTACATTTGCATTGGGGAGCGGGGGCAGGGCATGTGGAGGTGGGGTTGATGCCGCAGTTACCGGCGGAGGTTTTATTGGGGAACGATCTGGGGAGGCTCACATCTGCTTTTGAGCCCCAGACACCCACCACAGGAGAAGCTCACCCTGTGGTCACTCGACAACAGGCCCGCACCCAGGACTACAACACACTCCCGGAGGTTCAGGTAAGAGATCCTTCCCCTTCCCCTGACTGTGTCCCCTGGGCCCCTCCTAACGAATTTGCAGCTGAGGTAGTGACTGACCCCACCTTGCAGGTGTATAGGGACAAGGTGACAGCAGACACGCCTGGGGGGGAGGGCGAAAGGTTTATTTGGGACAACCAGCTGTTATATCGGGAGACGGATAAGCAGGTATCCGGGTCAGACCCGATTGTGATGAGGCAGTTAGTGGTACCTCAGCGGTACCGGGCGGAGTTACTACGGATAGCCCATGACATTCCGCTATCTGGACATTTAGGGGTCAGCAGGACCCGATACAGGTTAACCCAAAGTTTCTTTTGGCCGGGAATTAGCCAGGAGGTGCGCAGGTATTGCAACACGTGCGATACCTGTCAAAGGGTGGGGAAAAGGGGGGACCGGCGCAAGGCCAAGTTACATCCCCTCCCCATAATCGAGGAACCCTTTAGCAGGGTAGCAGTTGACCTAATAGGACCCCTCAACAAAGCAAGCCCGTCAGGTAAAAGATTTATCCTGACAGTAGTAGATTATGCCACCAGATATCCAGAGGCGGTGGCCCTGACGAATATACAGGCTGAGACAGTAGCCGAAGCCCTGATGAAGATATTCTCCCGGGTGGGACTCCCCAGGGAGATTGTCTCCGATCAGGGCACCCAGTTCACCGCCGAAGTCACGCAGCGCCTCTGGAAGTTTTGTGACATTAAGCCGGTCATTAGTTCCCCTTACCACCCCCAGACGAATGGGCTCTGCGAACGTTTCAACGGTACATTGAAACAAATGCTCCGAACCTTCGCAGAGACCCACAAGGACTGGGAGAAGTTCCTGCCACACCTCCTCTTTGCTTACCGGGAGGTGCCGCAGGAATCCACTGGGTTCTCCCCATTTGAACTATTGTTTGGCCGCAGGGTACGAGGGCCTTTAGATTTGATCAGAGAGCATTGGGAGGGAGAACGGAGCACTGACGGCACCCCCATCATACCCTATGTGTTGGCATTCCGAGACCGCCTTGAGGCCTTAACTCAGACGGTACGCGAGAATTTGCAGGCTGCTCAGACACGCCAACGCACATGGTATGATCGGGGCGCCAGGGACCGTAGCTTTCAGGTCGGGCAGAAGGTGTTAATCTTAAAACCTGTCCGACACGATAAGCTGCAGGCCGCCTGGCAGGGCCCTTATAAGGTGGTGGAACAACGGTGTGACACCACTTATATAATCGGCTCGTGGGTTGGTACTGGGGGGCGACGCATGCTCCATGTGAACATGATGAAGCCCTACCAGGAGCGCTCGGAGGAAGTGACCGCTATATGTGCGCCTAACTCCGAGGAGTTTGACAGTTTACCTCTCCCGGATCTGCTGGGAGAGGGTCAGTTATCCGGGGACTTAGGGGAGGTCACCCTGGGGGATCGGTTGAGCCCACAGGAGCGGAGCGAGGTACAACAGCTGTTGAGGGAGAAGCAGGATATCTTCTCTAATGTACCTGGTTACACTCCTCTGGCCACTCACCGAGTAGACACCCCAGGGCAACTTCCCATGCGTCAGACCCCGTACCGCATCCCAGAAGCGGTACGGGCGAACATGCGCAAGGAGATAGATGAGATGCTCCAGCTGGGGGTGATTGAGCCCTCTGACAGCCCCTGGGCATCTCCGGTAGTGCTAGTGCCAAAGCGGGACGGCACGACCCGGTTTTGTGTAGACTACCGGAGATTAAATGAGAAGACGGTATCGGACGCCTATCCTATGCCCAGGATAGACGAACTCCTGGATCGGATGGCGAGGGGGCACTATCTCACCACAATTGACTTGTGTAAAGGGTATTGGCAAATACCCTTGGCACAAGACGCCATCCCTAAGTCGGCCTTTGTCACCCCATTCGGCTTGTACCAATTTAAGGTCATGCCGTTTGGGATGAAAAACGCCCCGGCTACTTTTCAGCGGATGGTGGACCGCCTCCTAGATGGGTTCCAGGATTATACCTGCGCATACCTCGACGATATTGCCATTTTCAGCAATACCTGGCAGGAACACCTGACCCATATAGGAGCGGTCCTAGACAGGATTAGGGCCGCTGGTTTAACGCTGAAACCAGCCAAATGCAGCATAGGAATGGCTGAAGTACAGTACCTAGGTCATCGGGTAGGATGTGGCAAGCAAAAGCCGGAACCAGCCAAAGTAGAGGCTGTAGCTCAATGGCCCACCCCTAGGACTAAGACCCAGGTGTTAGCGTTCTTAGGAACGGCCGGATACTACCGGAAATTTGTCCCGAATTACAGTGCCCTGGCCAAACCTCTCACCGACTTGACACGTAAAAACCTACCCCGCCAAGTAACCTGGACCCCGGAGTGTGAACAGGCATTTCAGTTGTTAAAAGATGCATTGACAAATGCCCCTGTCTTGGCAGCTCCCAATCCAACTAAGCGTTTTCTTGTCCACACAGACGCTTCTATGTTTGGATTGGGAGCAGTATTAAGCCAAGTCGGGGCCGATGGCGGAGAACATCCCGTGGCTTACATCAGCCGGAAACTGTTACCTCGAGAAGTAAGCTACGCCGCCATCGAGAAAGAATGCCTGGCTGTGGTGTGGGCCCTGAAGAAATTACAGCCATATTTGTACGGACAAGCTTTTTCCCTGCTCACGGATCACAACCCGTTAGTATGGCTAAACCGGGTGGCTGGGGACAATGCCCGGCTGCTGCGCTGGAGTCTGGCGCTGCAGCCCTTTGACTTTAATATCCAGTACCGCCCGGGTAAACAGAATGGAAATGCTGATGGGTTGTCTCGGCAAACGGACCTAGAGAAATGATCCGTGAGCCTCCCCGGACATCCCCAAGCCGATCCGTGTTGGATCAGACTGTGTATGCCGGCTTGTGGGCAAGGGGGAGCAGTGTAGCGGATGGCACCAGGCAACCCTACAAAAATACTGTATAAAGCTGCATCCGTGTATCTGCTGTATTTTCTGTGTATTAAAGCCTTCCATTGTTTAGTTATGTCAGCCACCCAGTCTGACTACCTTGCTTCTGGCTCCAGATTAAAGTGGCTAGATACTGCTTTACTGGTGATGTGTTTAAGTTTTCTATTGTTTAATCAAGTGTTATCTGATTGCAGTTTGGTGTATATAAGTCTGTGTTGTTTGTCAAATAAAGTAGTTCAATCTTGCTGTAAAAGGCTTGTCAGTTATGCTCCTGAAACTGTGTGTCATCCAGTTATTGGGATTGCTGTTGGGATATTGCTGTATTTGACCTGCTGGAAACCCTGCCTTTGGATTTACTATTTACTTGTTCCTGAGTCTCACTTGGATTATAAGCGGAGATAACCTGGGTAATATTGCATCTCCGCTACAGCCTTCAATGCCAGATTGTCACAGACACAAGTGCAGCCCCCATACTCCTAGTTTAACCCCTGAGCAATGCAGTGATCTGCCATTTCAATCAGAGATTATGGGATATCAGGGAGAGAGAGATCAATACTTTTATAATCAATTAACAGACAGAAAGCGGGCAGCGGAGAGGGATACTCCATGCCATTATACGCTGCAGGTAGAGTAATGTGAACACAGAGCCCAGAGAGGGATAAATGTCTACTGATGCAGAAATACCAAGTGTCTGAAGGGTCTACACAGGGCTGGTGTAGCCATTAAATGCAGTCTGTAACAGACTCATTCACTAGCTGACTGATCACTCTGGGGAAAGGGGCCCCCTCAAAACACTCACATTGCCAAATGAACAGAAAGAAATAAGAGAATGAGTGGGACACAGCGCCCCAGGCTGGATCCCTAATTCCCAGCGTGCCCAGGGGCATTAATAGTTTGCATTGGTGAAGCAGTGAGCTCTCTGATCACACAGCCTGTACACAGGGTCCGGAGCATCCCCCTGAACGGAGAAGCTCACACAAAGCTGGAAGGGGAGTTGCCATAAAATCAAACCTGGGTGTTCTCAATGCTGTTACTGTAAACATATAAGGAAGCATATAAAAAAGGGCGAAACAGATTATTATTAGCCAGCCAACAGATAAAAGAACGATAAATCAAATAATCTTCTCTGCCGATACAAAAGAAAATAAAAAAGGTATAAATCAGCAGCCAATGAAAAAGCCTGGGCCCAGGTGCACCGTGGGAAATGTGCTGTAAGAGCAGCCCGGCAAGTCTTATCACCAGTCCTTAACACAGTTTATAAAGCTCAAGGACTGTTTCTATTTCCTGCAGGGTTATATGTACCTTTAATTAGGAAATAACTATCATCTCTTTTATTTTCAGGATCCCCATGAAGATCATTTGGAAACCTTTGCTCCTGTATCAAGGATGCATTTCAAACCCACATGGTTTATATACTGTGGGGCCCTGATGTGTAGACCCCCTGCTTGCTTTGGCTGGTGACAAGCTGTACCCATCAGTCCAGGGACCATTAGCACAGATCATTAACTGTGGCAATAGGGCTTTGTGAGACCCCCTCCCAGCCCCTCCAGTGCAATGGAAATCAGTCTATTGAGAGGCAGTATCAATGCCCAGTCATTTCCCACCCTCCATCTCCCCAGGGACAGGGGGAATCTGCGTGGGAATCATGCACAAATAACCAGGTCCCCTGCAAAGGTGACATGTGCACTGACCTGGAGTCTGGTTGGATGAATTGCCAACTCTTATTAACCCCTCAAATAAAACCCACACTCCTTATCTGCCTGTCACCCTGGGCCACCACAGACACCGGCACACCCTGGGCCACCACAGACACCGGCACACCCTGGGCCACCACAGACACCGGCACACCCTGGGCCACCACAGACACCGGCACACCCTGGGCCACCACAGACACCGGCACACCCTGTGCCACCACAGACACCGGCACACCCTGTGCCACCACAGACACCGGCACACCCTGGGCCACCACAGACAACGGCACACCCTGGGCCACCACAGACAACGGCACACCCTGGGCCACCACAGACACCGGCACACCCTGGGCCACCACAGACACCGGCACACCCTGTGCCACCACAGACACCGGCACACCCTGGGCCACCACAGACAACGGCACACCCTGTGCCACCACAGACACCGGCACACCCTGGGCCACCACAGACAACGGCACACCCTGGGCCACCACAGACACCGGCACACCCTGGGCCACCACAGACAACGGCACACCCTGGGCCACCACAGACAACGGCACACCCTGGGCCACCACAGACACCGGCACACCCTGGGCCACCACAGACACCGGCACAACCTGTGCCACCACAGACACCGGCACACCCTGGGCCACCACAGACCCAGACACCAGCACAGCCTCTAGTACCACCCACCCCAGGGCCAACAGTTTGTACCACCCACCCCAGGGCCGGCACAACCTCTACCACCACACGGCACAGCCTGTACCCTTTGCACACATACATACAAACCTGCTGTAAAGGAATATATGATGTAACCAGATCATCTAGTCTGCACAATAACCAAATGGTGCTGCAATTATACCGAGAGAGAAATAGGTACAGATTTTCCTTTCAGGTTTTATACAAGGTGCTTCATGTCACACACACAGGTCCACGGCTCATTCCATGTTGAGTCCAAGTGCCACCATTTAACCAAGAATATAGTGTCCTAATCCAGGGGATGGATGGTAACTAGGAGCAGGCGCAGAACTAGATCACAAGCCTGGGGATGGATGGTAACTAGGAGCAGGCGCAGAACTAGATCACAAGCCTGGGGATGGATGGTAACTAGGAGCAGGCGCAGAACTAGATCACAAGCCTGGGGATGGATGGTAACTAGGAGCAGGCGCAGAACTAGATCACAAGCCTGGGGATGGATGGTAACTAGGAGCAGGCGCAGAACTAGATCACAAGCCTGGGGATGCATGGTAACTAGGAGCAGGCGCAGAATTAAATCACAAGCCTGGGGATGGATGGTAACTAGGAGCAGGCGCAGAACTAGATCACAAGCCTGGGGATGGATGGTAACTAGGAGCAGGCGCAGAACTAGATCACAAGCCTGGGGATGCATGGTAACTAGGAGCAGGCGCAGAACTAGATCACAAGCCTGGGGATGGATGGTAACTAGGAGCAGGCGCAGAACTAGATCACAAGCCTGGGGATGGATGGTAACTAGGAGCAGGCGCAGAACTAGATCACAAGCCTGGGGATGGATGGTAACTAGGAGCAGGCGCAGAACTAGATCACAAGCCTGGGGATGCATGGTAACTAGGAGCAGGCGCAGAACTAGATCACAAGCCTGGGGATGGATGGTAACTAGGAGCAGGCGCAGAACTAGATCACAAGCCTGGGGATGGATGGTAACTAGGAGCAGGAGCAGAACTAGATCACAAGCCTGGGGATGGATGGTAACTAAGAGCAGGCGCAGAACTAGATCACAAGCCTGGGGATGGATGGTAACTAGGAGCAGGCGCAGAATTAAATCACAAGCCTGGGGATGGATGGTAACTAGGAGCAGGCGCAGAACTAGATCACAAGCCTGGGGATGCATGGTAACTAGGAGCAGGCGCAGAACTAGATCACAAGCCTGGGGATGGATGGTAACTAGGAGCAGGCGCAGAACTAGATCACAAGCCTGGGGATGGATGGTAACTAGGAGCAGGCGCAGAACTAGATCACAAGCCTGGGGATGGATGGTAACTAGGAGCAGGCGCAGAATTAAATCACAAGCCTTTGGATGGATGGTAACTAGGAGCAGGCGCAGAACTAGATCACAAGCCTGGGGATGGATGGTAACTAGGAGCAGGCGCAGAACTAGATCACAAGCCTTTGGATGGATGGTAACTAGGAGCAGGCGCAGAACTAGATCACAAGCCTGGGGATGGATGGTAACTAGGAGCAGGCGCAGAACTAGATCACAAGCCTGGGGATGGATGGTAACTAGGAGCAGGCGCAGAACTAGATCACAAGCTTGGGGATGGATGGTAACTAGGAGCAGGCGCAGAACTAGATCACAAGCCTGGGGATGGATGGTAACTAGGAGCAGGCGCAGAACTAGATCACAAGCCTGGGGATGCATGGTAACTAGGAGCAGGCGCAGAATTAAATCACAAGCCTGGGGATGGATGGTAACTAGGAGCAGGCGCAGAACTAGATCACAAGCCTGGGGATGGATGGTAACTAGGAGCAGGCGCAGAACTAGATCACAAGCCTGGGGATGGATGGTAACTAGGAGCAGGCGCAGAACTAGATCACAAGCCTGGGGATGGATGGTAACTAGGAGCAGGCGCAGAACTAGATCACAAGCCTGGGGATGGATGGTAACTAGGAGCAGGCGCAGAATTAAATCACAAGCCTGGGGATGGATGGTAACTAGGAGCAGGAGCAGAACTAGATCACAAGCCTGGGGATGGATGGTAACTAGGAGCAGGCGCAGAACTAGATCACAAGCCCGGGGATGGATGGTAACTAGGAGCAGGCGCAGAACTAGATCACAAGCCTGGGGATGGATGGTAACTAGGAGCAGGCGCAAAATTAAATCACAAGCCTGGGGATGGATGGTAACTAGGAGCAGGCGCAGAATTAAATCACAAGCCTGGGGATGGATGGTAACTAGGAGCAGGCGCAGAACTAGATCACAAGCCTGGGGATGCATGGTAAATAGGAGCAGGCGCAGAACTAGATCACAAGCCTTGGGATGCATGGTAACTAGGAGCAGGCGCAGAACTAGATCACAAGCCTGGGGATGGATGGTAACTAGGAGCAGGCGCAGAACTAGATCACAAGCCTGGGGATGGTAACTAAGAGCAGGCGCAGAACTAGATCACAAGCCTTTGGATGGATGGTAACTAGGAGCAGGCGCAGAACTAGATCACAAGCCTGGGGATGGATGGTAACTAGGAGCAGGCGCAGAATTAAATCACAAGCCTGGGGATGGATGGTAACTAGGAGCAGGCGCAGAACTAGATCACAAGCCTGGGGATGGATGGTAACTAGGAGCAGGCGCAGAACTAGATCACAAGCCTGGGGATGGATGGTAACTAGGAGCAGGCGCAGAATTAAATCACAAGCCTTTGGATGGATGGTAACTAGGAGCAGGCGCAGAACTAGATCACAAGCCTGGGGATGGATGGTAACTAGGAGCAGGCGCAGAATTAAATCACAAGCCTGGGGATGGATGGTAACTAGGAGCAGGCGCAGAACTAGATCACAAGCCTTTGGATGGATGGTAACTAGGAGCCGCGCATGCACTAATAAATGAATGTGAGTACCCTGGTCATTATGATACTCAATACAGATAATGGAATGCACTAATAAATGAATGTGAGTACCCTGGTGATTATGATACTCAATACAGATAATGGAATGCACTAATAAATGAATGTGAGTACCCTGGTGATTATGATACTCAATACAGATAATGGAATGCACTAATAAATGAATGTGAGTACCCTGGTCATTATGATACTCAATACAGATAATGGAATGCACTAATAAATGAATGTGAGTACCCTGGTGATTATGATACTCAATACAGATAATGGAATGCACTAATAAATGAATGTGAGTACCCTGGTGATTATGATACTCAATACAGATAATGGAATGCACTAATAAATGAATGTGAGTACCCTGGTGATTATGATACTCAATACAGATAATGGAATGCACTAATACATGAATGTGAGTACCCTGGTGAATATGATACTCAATACAGATAATGGAATGCACTAATAAATGAATGTGAGTACCCTGGTGATTATGATACTCAATACAGATATTGGTATGCACTAATAAATGAATGTGAGTACCCTGGTGATTATGATACTCAATACAGATAATGGAATGCACTAATAAATGAATGTGAGTACCCTGGTGATTATGATACTCAATACAGATAATGGAATGCACTAATAAATGAATGTGAGTACCCTGGTCATTATGATACTCAATACAGATAATGGAATGCACTAATAAATGAATGTGAGTACCCTGGTGAATATGATACTCAATACAGATAATGGAATGCACTAATAAATGAATGTGAGTACCCTGGTCATTATGATACTAAATACAGATAATGGAATGCACTAATAAATGAATGTGAGTACCCTGGTCATTATGATACTCAATACAGATAATGGAATGCACTAATAAATGAATGTGAGTACCCTGGTCATTATGATACTCAATACAGATAATGGAATGCACTAATAAATGAATGTGAGTACCCTGGTGATTATGATACTCAATACAGATAATGGAATGCACTAATAAATGAATGTGAGTACCCTGGTGATTATGATACTCAATACAGATAATGGAATGCACTAATAAATTAATGTGAGTACCCTGGTCATTATGATACTCAATACAGATAATGGAATGCACTAATAAATGAATGTGAGTACCCTGGTCATTATGATACTCTGTGTCTGCTCACATTTAGATTTCCCACTTTAGTCTTCATTCTGCAGAGGTTTTAAACAGATGTGAAAATTCAGAGAGGTCTATTCATTAAACAAGTGAACTGTGAAAATCAGGCCTCAAACACAAGCTGGAAAAACAGGCAAGTTGGATAATGTCGTCAGCTCAGCTATAAAGAGCTGATTTTGACAGTTCACTTGTCAATTCCCCATCACTCAGGTCACTGGCTGTATTTTATAAAGGAGAATGTTGATTAAATGCTTGTTTATACTTTAAGGGAGATACAAGAAGAGTGAAGAAGATAAACAGATTTAAACAGAAACCTGTTTTACAATATGGGATATTACTGCAAATAGTCATTTGTAATCATTGGACGGGGTCTCACGGGACCCTTCATATAACCCCGGGCACCGCAGGCTGGGTGCGGCCGGTAGCAGTGACCTCCGATTTAACCCTCTAGTTGGATTCTGGTCAGTGGTATTAAGGGAGTCTCTGACCAACACGTCAAATCATCAATCATACATCTGATTAACGGTGCTGTGATCATATGTACTGAAGGGATTGCGGAGATTTTAGGTATAGAAGTAAATGAGTTACCTTGGTGTACAGATCAGTGCAGAAGCCCAGTGCAGAAGCCCAGTGCAGGTACTGTATGGTTAGCTATATGCTGATGTCCTGTACCAGAATCAGTGTGTGGCTAACTATATGCCAAAAGAAAGGAGAACATGCCAACTAAATCCTTAAAGCAAGGGCACACGCCAAATCTATATTCCAAACATTAACCTTTATTGTATCTGCATTAAAAACAATAATACAACGTTATGTATTACAACAGTCACCACCTGAACTCCCAAAATCCAGATTATATGGCCTTACTGTACCACTCTGCGGAGTCAAGGTACACTAGTCTCAATGCACAGTAAATATACAATACTTAGCTAGCATGTTAGATAAAAATACATTATATATTCTAATTCTCTACCTGAATACTCAGAATTACAAGATTATTATTGCTCCATTCAACATATAGTTATCACAGGGACCTTACAGCTCCATTCAGCATATAGTTATCACAGGGACCTTACAGCTCCATTCAGAATATAGTTATCACAGGGACATTACAGCTCCATTTAGCATATAGTTATCCTAGGGACCTTACAGCTCCATTCCGCATATAGTTATCACAGGGACATTACAGCTCCATTCAGCATATAGTTATCCTAGGGACCTTACAGCTCCATTCAGCATATAGTTATTCCAGGGATATTACAGCTCCATTCAGCATATAGTTATCACAGGGACATTACAGCTCCATTCAGCATATAGTTATCACAGAGACATTACAGCTCCATTCAGCATATAGTTATCACAGGGACCTTACAGCTCCATTCAGCATTTAGTTATCACAGGGACATTACAGCTCCATTCAGCATATAGTTATCACAGGGACATTACAGCTCCATTCAGCATATAGTTATCACAGGGATATTATAGCTCCATTCAGCATATAGTTATCACAGGGAGATTATAGCTCCATTCAGCATATAGTTATCACAGGGACTTTACAGCTCCATTCAGCATATAGTTATCACAGGGATATTATAGCTCCATTCAGCATATAGTTATCACAGGGATATTACAGCTCCATTCAGCATATAGTTATCACAGGGATATTATAGCTCCATTCAGCATATAGTTATCACAGGGACATTACAGCTCCATTCAGCATATAGTTACCACTGGGACATTACAGCTCCATTCAGCATATAGTTACCACTGGGACATTACAGCTCTATTCAGCATATAGTTATCACATGGACATTACAGCTCCATTCAGCATATAGTTATCACATGGACATTACAGCTCCATTCAGCATATAGTTAACGCAGGGACATTACAGCTCCATTCAGCATATCCGGTAGTTATCACAGGGATATTATAGCTCCATTCAGCATATAGTTATCACAGGGACATTACAGCTCCATTCAGCATATAGTTATCACAGGGACATTACAGCTCCATTCAGCATATAGTTATCACATGGACATTACAGCTCCATTCAGCATATAGTTAACGCAGGGACATTACAGCTCCATTCAGCATATCCGGTAGTTATCACAGGGATATTATAGCTCCATTCAGCATATAGTTATCACAGGGACATTACAGCTCCATTCAGCATATAGTTATCACAGGGACATTACAGCTCCATTCAGCATATAGTTATCACATGGACATTACAGCTCCATTCAGCATATAGTTATCACAGGGATATTATAGCTCCATTCAGCATATAGTTATCACAGGGATATTATAGCTCCATTCAGCATATAGTTATCACAGGGATATTATAGCTCCATTCAGCATATAGTTATCACAGGGACATTACAGCTCCATTCAGCATATAGTTACCACTGGGACATTACAGCTCCATTCAGCATATAGTTACCACTGGGACATTACAGCTCTATTCAGCATATAGTTATCACATGGACATTACAGCTCCATTCAGCATATAGTTATCACATGGACATTACAGCTCCATTCAGCATATAGTTAACGCAGGGACATTACAGCTCCATTCAGCATATCCGGTAGTTATCACAGGGATATTATAGCTCCATTCAGCATATAGTTATCACATGGACATTACAGCTCCATTCAGCATATAGTTATCACAGGGATATTATAGCTCCATTCAGCATATAGTTATCACAGGGATATTATAGCTCCATTCAGCATATAGTTATCACAGGGATATTACAGCTCCATTGAGCATTTAGTTAACGCAGGGACATTAAAGCTCCATTCAGCATATAGTTATCACATCGACATTACAGCTCCATCCAGCATTTAGTTATCACAGGGGCATTACAGCTCCATTCAGCATATAGTTATCACATGGACATTACAGCTCCATTCAGCATATAGTTATCACAGGGATATTATAGCTCCATTCAGCATATAGTTATCACAGGGACATTACAGCTCCATTCAGCATATAGTTATCACAGGGATATTACAGCTCCATTCAGCATATAGTTATCACAGGGATATTATAGCTCCATTCAGCATATAGTTATCACAGGGACATTACAGCTCCATTCAGCATATAGTTATCCCAGGGATATTATAGCTCCATCCAGCATTTAGTTATCACATGGACATTACAGCTCCATTCAGCATATAGTTATCACAGGGACATTACAGCTCTATTCAGCATATAGTTATCACAGGGACATTACAGCTCCATTCAGCATATAGTTATCACATGGACATTACAGCTCCATTCAGCATATAGTTATCACATGGACATTACAGCTCCATTCAGCATATAGTTATCACAGGGACATTACAGCTCCATTCAGCATATAGTTATCACAGGGACATTACAGCTCCATTCAGCATATAGTTATCACAGGGACATTACAGCTCCATTCAGCATATAGTTATCACATGCCCCCCTCTCACTGCGTGTTGATCAGGTGAGGTGTGAGTGATAATCTGTCGCCCCAGTCATATAAACTCTCCCTCTGCACTGCTAAAACTCTTTTGGCTGCTAAAATTCCTCCCCAGCAAAAACCCTGCACATTGAGCTGCCTCCCCAGCAGAAACACTGCACATTGAGCTGCCTGAACCTCACGCTCTGCTGTCTGTGTGGAGATTTACTTCTGACACACAGATCCCTTGGCTCCCTGCAGCTTCTATAAGCAGCAGCTGAGCACACGGCAGAAAGGAAGGGGAGCCCAGCAGGAGCGCACACTGCAGAGATATTCATCAGCAACAATGGCCTTATCTAGTGTGTATAAACCCCATTCAGACCCGGGCCACATGCAATATGTCCAATGTCCAGACACAGTCCAGCCTTAAATACAACACTGCACCCAGACTAACACCTACAGTAAAGATAATCAGCACCGTACTGAACAAAAACAACAAGAGTCTTCATTTAGAGAAGAGAGGAAAGGTTTCAAAGTAATATCGGGAAGTATTAAGTTACTGAGAGGGTAGTGGATGCATGGAATAGTCTTCCAGTAGAAGTGGTAGAGGTTAATACAGTGAAGGAGTTTAAGCATGCATGGGATAGATATAAGGCTATCCTATATATAAGATAAGGCCAGGGACTAATGAAAGTATTACATTACTGAGAGGGTAGTGGGTGTATGGAATAGTCTTCCAGTAGAAGTGGTAGAGGTTAATACAGTGAAGGAGTTTAAGCATGCATGGGATAGGTATAAGGCTATCCTAGATATAAGATAAGGCCAGGGACTAATGATAGTATTACATTACTGAGAGGGTAGTGGATGCATGGAATAGTCTTCCAGTAGAAGTGGTAGAGGTTAATACAGTGAAGGAGTTTAACCATGCATGGGATAGGTATAAGACTATCCTAGATATAAGATAATGCCAGGGACTAATGAAAGTATTACATTACTGAGAGGGTAGTGGATGTATGGAATAGTCTTCCAGTAGAAGTGGTAGAGGTTAATACAGTGAAGGAGTTTAAGCATGCGTGGGATAGGTATAAGGCTATCCTAGATATAAGATCAGGCCAGGGACTAATGAAAGTATTACATTACTGAGAGGGTAGTGGATGTATGGAATAGTCTTCCAGTAGAAGTGGTAGAGGTTAATACAGTGAAGGAGTTTAAGCATGCATGGGATAGGTATAAGGCTATCCTAGATATAAGATAAGGTCAGGGACTAATGAAAGTATTACATTACTGAGAGGGTAGTGGATGTATGGAATAGTCTTCCAGTAGAAGTGGTAGAGGTTAATACAGTGAAGGAGTTTAAGCATGCATGGGATAGGTATAAGGCTATCCTAGATATAAGATAAGGCCAGGGACTAATGAAAGTATTACATTACTGAGAGGGTAGTGGATGCATGGAATAGTCTTCCAGTAGAAGTGGTAGAGGTTAATACAGTGAAGGAGTTTAAGCATGCATGGGATAGGTATAAGGCTTTCCTAGATATAAGATAAGGACAGGGACTAATGAAAGTATTACTTACTGAGAGGGTAGTGGATGTATGGAATAGTCTTCCAGTAGAAGTGGTAGAGGTTAATACAGTGAAGGAGTTTAAGCAATGCATGGGATAGGTATAAGGCTATCCTAGATATAAGATAATGCCAGGGACTAATGAAAGTATTACTTTACTGAGAGGGTAGTGGATGCATGGAATAGTCTTCCAGTAGAAGTGGTAGAGGTTAATACAGTGAAGGAGTTTAAGCATGCATGGGATAGGTATAAGGCTATCCTAGATATAAGATAAGGCCAGGGACTAATGAAAGTATTACATTACTGAGAGGGTAGTGGATGTATGGAATAGTCTTCCAGTAGAAGTGGTAGAGGTTAATACTGTGAAGGAGTTTAAGCATGCATGGGATAGGTATAAGGCTATCCTAGATATAAGATAAGGCCAGGGACTAATGAAAGTATTACTTTACTGTGAGGGTAGTGGATGCATGGAATAGTCTTCCAGTAGAAGTGGTAGAGGTTAATACAGTGAAGGAGTTTAAGCATGCGTGGGATAGGTATAAGGCTATCCTAGATATAAGATAAGGACAGGGACTAATGAAAGTATTACTTACTGAGAGGGTAGTGGATGTATGGAATAGTCTTCCAGTAGACGTGGTAGAGGTTAATACAGTGAAGGAGTTTAAGCATGCATGGGATAGGTATAAGGCTATCCTAGATATAAGATAAGGACAGGGACTAATGAAAGTATTACTTACTGAGAGGGTAGTGGATGTATGGAATAGTCTTCCAGTAGAAGTGGTAGAGGTTAATACAGTGAAGGAGTTTAAGCATGCATGGGATAGGTATAAGGCTATCCTAGATATAAGATAAGGCCAGGGACTAATGAAAGTATTACTTTACTGAGAGGGTAGTGGATGCATGGAATAGTCTTCCAGTAGAAGTGGTAGAGGTTAATACAGTGAAGGAGTTTAAGCATGCATGGGATAGGTATAAGGCTATCCTAGATATAAGATAAGGTCAGGGACTAATGAAAGTATTACATTACTGAGAGGGTAGTGGATGTATGGAATAGTCTTCCAGTAGAAGTGGTAGAGGTTAATACAGTGAAGGAGTTTAAGCATGCATGGGATAGGTATAAGGCTATCCTAGATATAAGATAAGGCCAGGGACTAATGAAAGTATTACGTTACTGAGAGGGTAGTGGATGTATGGAATAGTCTTCCAGTAGAAGTGGTAGAGGTTAATACAGTGAAGGAGTTTAAGAATGCGTGGGATAGGTATAAGGCTATCCTAGATATAAGATAAGGCCAGGGACTAATGAAAGTATTACATTACTGAGAGGGTAGTGGATGTATGGAATAGTCTTCCAGTAGAAGTGGTAGAGGTTAATACAGTGAAGGAGTTTAAGCATGCGTGGGATAGGTATAAGGCTATCCTAGATATAAGATAAGGCCAGGGACTAATGAAAGTATTACATTACTGAGAGGGTAGTGGATGTATGGAATAGTCTTCCAGTAGAAGTGGTAGAGGTTAATACAGTGAGGGAGATTAAGCATGCGTGGGATAGGTATAAGGCTATCCTAGATATAAGATAAGGTCAGGGACTAATGAAAGTATTACATTACTGAGAGGGTAGTGGATGCATGGAATAGTCTTCCAGTAGAAGTGGTAGAGGTTAATACAGTGAAGGAGTTTAAGCATGCATGGGATAGGTATAAGGCTATCCTAGATATAAGATAAGGCCAGGGACTAATGAAAGTATTACATTACTGAGAGGGTAGTGGATGTATGGAATAGTCTTCCAGTAGAAGTGGTAGAGGTTAATACAGTGAAGGAGTTTAAGCATGCGTGGGATAGGTATAAGGCTATCCTAGATATAAGATAAGGCCAGGGACTAATGAAAGTATTACATTACTGAGAGGGTAGTGGATGCATGGAATAGTCTTCCAGTAGAAGTGGTAGAGACTGAATGGTTCTTATCTGCCAGGGGCACATTCTATGTTTCTAATAACAAACAACTGCATCAGAATAGACACAATGGGGGTCATGCACTGCAAGGCGTTTGGAGATTTATAAAAGTACAATGGCGTCTGTAATGTACAGTGACTGTGCGTCTTTATAACTCTTGACACTTGTCAGAGAGGGACCTTCAGGTTTCTAGACACCAAGCTGGTGCTCTGAGCGCTGGCATGAGTCAGGTGTCTGCTTTATACACGGGTGCACGCGCCCATGACCACCAATGTATAATATCAATGCGCCCAGATGATTTCAGGGAGAGCAGAGTAACATTCCCAACAATGAAGTCCTACAATGTGTTACTACCACAGGGCATCCCTCACCTTCAACTAACATTCCATGATGAAGAGGTTAAAAAGAGCCCACTTATTCAGAAATGACCCCCCCCCTTAATCAACGCTACCATCTCGGGGAGAATACCAGGGAGAATCCGAGGGAAGCGCGCTCCGGGCAATGTATAGGTGAGGCCCCCAAAATACCACACCCCAACTTCACCTGGACCTGTAGCAGGACACACGTCAGGAAGAGCAGGGGGGATTCAGGCCTGTGAGCTGCGGATTGGAAATGATGATTAATTGGGAAGATGATGATGGATGTGGCGTGTTTCACATGCACCCATGTAAGCCGTACAGCTGCCCACATTATAACCAGCCCCAGGCTGTGGGTACACGCAAGGTACACGCAGGGAACACATCACTTTCCAGCCTGTGTGTGTAACAGACACCTCTGCACACTGACACTGCATCCTCACTGCCCAGCCAGGCTTATTCATTACTTAGATCCCACCAGTGTGCACCCCCTGCCGCAACCACGTATCCCACCGTGCTAGAGTGTGCACCCCCTGCCGCAACCACGTATCCCACCGTGCTAGAGTGTGCACCCCCTGCCGCCACCACGTATCCCACCGTGCTAGAGTGTGCACCCCCTGCCGCAACCACGTATCCCACCGTGCTAGAGAGTGCACCCCCTGCCGCCACCACGTATCCCACCGTGCTAGAGTGTGCACCCCCTGCCGCAACCACGTATCCCACCATGCTAGAGTGTGCACCCCCTGCCGCAACCACGTATCCCACCGTGCTCTAGAGTGTGCACCCCCTGCCGCAACCACGTATCCCACCGTGCTAGAGAGTGCACCCCCTGCCGCCACCACGTATCCCACCGTGCTAGAGAGTGCACCCCTTGCCGCAACCACGTATCCCACCGTGCTAGAGTGTGCACCCCCTGCCGCCACCACGTATCCCACCGTGCTAGAGTGTGCACCCCCTGCCGCCACCACGTATCCCACCGTGCTAGAGTGTGCACCCCCTGCCGCCACCACGTATCCCACCGTGCTAGAGTGTGCACCCCCTGCCGCCACCACGTATCCCACCGTGCTAGAGTGTGCACCCCCTGCCGCAACCACGTATCCCACCGTGCTCTAGTGTGCACCCCCTGACGCCACCACGTATCCTGCCGTGCTAGAGTGTGCACCCCCTGCTGCCACCGCGTATCCCACCGTGCTAGAGTGTACACCCCCTGCTGCCACCGCGTATCCCACCGTGCTAGAGGGTGCACTCCCTACCGTCACCACGTATCCCACCGTGCTAGAGGGTGCACTCCCTACCGTCACCGTGTACCTACCGTCGCCGCGTATCCCACCGTGCTAGAGGGTGCACTCCCTACAGTCACCGCGTATCCCACCGTGCTAGAGGGTGCACTCCCTACTGTCATGCGCACACCTGTTGGCCTCAAAAACCGACCAAATCATGCGCGTACCTCCTGGCCCCTAAATAAACCCCAAATCACGCGCGTACCTCCCGGCCCCTAAATAAACCCCAAATCACGCGCGTACCTCCCGGCCCCTAAATAAACCCCAAATCACGCGCGTACCTCCCGGCCCCTAAATAAACCCCAAATCACGCGCGTACCTCTCGGCCCCTAAATAAACCCCAAATCACGTGCGTACCTCTCGGCCCCTAAATAAACCCCAAATCACGCGCGTACCTCCCGGCCCCTAAATAAACCCCAAATCACGCGCGTACCTCTCAGCCCCTAAATAAACCCCAAATCACGTGCGTACCTCCCGGCCCCTAAATAAACCCCAAATCACGTGCGTACCTCTCAGCCCCTAAATAAACCCCAAATCACGCGCGTACCTCCCGGCCCCTAAATAAACCCCAAATCACGTGCGTACCTCTCAGCCCCTAAATAAACCCCAAATCACGCGCGTACCTCTCGGCCCCTAAATAAACCCCAAATCACGGGCGTACCTCCCGGCCCCTAAATAAACCCCAAATCACGCGCGTACCTCCCGGCCCCTAAATAAACCCCAAATCACGCGCGTACCTCCCGGCCCCTAAATAAACCCCAAATCACGCGCGTACCTCCCGGCCCCTAAATAAACCCCAAATCACGCGCGTACCTCCCGGCCCCTAAATAAACCCCAAATCACGCGCGTACCTCTCGGCCCCTAAATAAACCCCAAATCACGCGCATACCTCCCGGCCCCTAAATAAACCCCAAATCACGTGCGTACCTCTCAGCCCCTAAATAAACCCCAAATCACGCGCGTACCTCTCGGCCCCTAAATAAACCCCAAATCACGCGCATACCTCCCGGCCCCTAAATAAACCCCAAATCACGTGCGTACCTCTCAGCCCCTAAATAAACCCCAAATCACGCGCGTACCTCCCGGCCCCTAAATAAACCCCAAATCACGTGCGTACCTCTCAGCCCCTAAAAAGTACTTCAAACCATGGGCGCAGCCCCCATAACACACATAGCTCCAGTTTACTAGAGACCCTCCAGCCAATAATACACACAACAAGCCCTCTGTAGACTACCAAACATGTACCACCTCTGCTCCCCACAGACCCCACAATATTATAGCTATATAAGTCCTCCGTAAAACACACAGCAATGGTCCCCCACAAGACCCTCATAATACACATTGTTCTTGCCCCCAGGAGCCTCAAAAAATAAGTCACTGTGGCCTCCAGGAGCCCTCAAAACAAATAGCTGTGGCCCCCAGGAGCCTCACAAAACAAGTCGCTGTGGCCCCCCAGGACCCCTCAAAACAAATAGCTGTGCCCCCCACCAGGAGCCCCTCAAAACAAATAGCTGTGCCCCCCCCCCCCCCCCCGAGGAGCCCCTCAAAACAAATAGCTGTGCCCCCCCCGAGGAGCCCCTCAAAACAAATAGCTGTGCCCCCCCCGAGGAGCCCCTCAAAACAAATAGCTGTGGCCCCAAGGAGCCTATCAAAACAAATAAATGTGGCCCCCAGGAGCCTCTCAAAACAAATAGCTGTGGCCCCCAGGAGCCTCTCAAAACAAATAGCTGTGGCCCCAGGAGCCTCTCTAAACAGTTGTGGCCCTCACATAAATAAATGTGGCCCCCAGGAGCCTGTCAAAAGAACTAGCTGTGGCCCCCAGGAGCCTCTCACAATACACACAGGTTTGGCCCCCAGGATCATCTCAATGAATACAGCTGTGGCCCTCAGGAGCCTCGCACAGATGTGGCCCCCCAGAAGCACCTCATAATACACACAGCTATAGCCCCAAATGATCCCATAATATGCACAAATGTGGCCCCCAGGATCCCCGCACAATACAGACAGGTGTGTGGCCCCTGCAGACTCACTGGTAGTTGGAGCTGTTCCAGTGCACGGCATGCCGGTTAGCTTCGGTCCGGGGTAACAGAGAGAGCAGCGGGAGAAGCACAGAGAACAGAGCCATCCTGAGGACTGCACTGAGCGGCACACTGCCACTGACTGAGCCTATGCGCGCTCCCGCCGGGCCCGCCCACCGACCCATGGCCCCGCCCATAGCGGTCCTGCGAACTGCCACGGAGCGCGCTGCCGCCGGGCCCGCCTACCAACCCAAGGCCCATCCCACAGCGGTCCTGGGAACTTCCACTGACTGAGCACGTCCACGCCCAGTAAGTGACAGAGCACGAGCGCGCTCCCGCCTAAAGACCCGCCCACCGCCGCCATCCTGGGAATTACACACTGCTACTGAGTAAGCAGCGCTTCCCTGTGCCCGCCTATTGACCGTCGGCCCCGCCTACTCCTTCACTGACAACAGTACAAGACAGCGCACTATCAGGCACTGAGCCCTCCCACCAGTCCCGCCCACCCCCTTTCTGGCATACTACAAATGACTGAGCGCGAGTGCTCACACCGATACCCGCCCTCACCCTTACTCCGCCCACCGCGAAGGTATCCTAGAAATGTACGACTACTAACTCCGCCCACCTGCTCTCCTACTCATCGCTACTAATGGACCAAAGAGCAGGGCGCCCCGCCTACTCCACAACTATTAATTCACGGTCACCGTGCCCGCGCATGGAGGTAAACCACGCCCACATAGCGACATAGAGCCATAATTAGGGACAGGGACGGAGCGCGCGCACTGTCAGTCACTGAAGCCACGCCCACATCGCTATATACCCAGTACATCCCTCTGAGGGGCAGATAACGTATAACGCGTCCCTCTGAGGGCAGATAACGTATAACGCGTCCCTCTGAGGGGCAGATAACGTATAACGCGTCCCTCTGAGGGGCAGATAACGTATAACGCGTCCCTCTGAGGGGCAGATAACATATAACGCGTCCCTCTGAGGGGCAGATAACGTATAACGCGTCCCTCTGAGGGGCAGATAACATATAACGCGTCCCTCTGAGGGGCAGATAACATATAACGCGTCCCTCTGAGGGGCAGATAACATATAACGCGTCCCTCTGAGGGGCAGATAACATATAACGCGTCCCTCTGAGGGGCAGATACCACATAACGCGTCCCTCTGAGGGGCAGATAACATATAACGCGTCCCTCTGAGGGGCAGATAACATATAACGCGTCCCTCTGAGGGGCAGATAACATATAACGCGTCCCTCTGAGGGGAAGATACCACATAACGCGTCCCTCTGAGGGGCAGATAACATATAACGCGTCCCTCTGAGGGGCAGATAACATATAACGCGTCCCTCTGAGGGGCAGATAACATATAACGCGTCCCTCTGAGGGGCAGATAACATATAACGCGTCCCTCTGAGGGGAAGATACCACATAACGCGTCCCTCTGAGGGGCAGATAACATATAACGCGTCCCTCTGAGGGGAAGATACCACATAACACGTCCCTCTGAGGGGCAGATAACGTATAACGCGTCCCTCTGAGGGGCAGATAACATATAACGCGTCCCTCTGAGGGGCAGATACCTCATAACACAATAAATATTACCTTTCCCCATAACTGAGCAGGGCATTGCCATATCCTGGCTGTTACCTCCATGGGTGCACAGAGAGCCAGGATACTGGTATGTGCGTCATCCAGCGCCATTACAAGCACAGCTATTTATATGCTGATGAGAACCCATCTCACACCATGCGCGGACATTGTACATTACAGGCCAGTTTTATCTTCCAAATCCTAATGAGATAGAAAGCATCCTGAGACAATCCTTCTAATAATTCCCACCCGAGGACATACCTTCCAGACAAAACAGCATCCCCCTCACCATCCAACCACAACAACTGATGCCACATCCCCCTCACCATCCAACCACAACAACTGATGCCACATTCCCCTCACCATCCAACCACAACAACTGATGCCACATCCCCCTCACCATCCAACCACAACAACTGATGCCACATCCCCCTCACCATCCAACCACAACAACTGATGCCACATCCCCCTCACCATCCAACCACAACAACTGATGCCACATCCCCTCACCATCCAACCACAACAATTGATGCCACATCCCCCTCACCATCCAACCACAACAACTGATGCCACATCCCCCTCACCATCCAACCACAACAACTGATGCCACATCCCCCTCACCGTCCAACCACAACAACTGATGCCACATCCCCCTCACCATCCAACCACAACAACTGATGCCACATCCCCCTCACCGTCCAACCACAACAACTGATGCCACATCCCCCTCACTATCCAACCACAAGATCTGATGCCACATCCCCCTCACTATCCAACCACAACAACTGATGCCACATCCCCCTCACCATCCAACCACAACAACTGATGCCACATCCCCCTCACCGTCCAACCACAACAACTGATGCCACATCCCCCTCACTATCCAACCACAAGATCTGATGCCACATCCCCCTCACTATCCAACCACAAGATCTGATGCCACATCCCCCTCACCATCCAACCACAACAACTGATGCCACATCCCCCTCACCATCCAACCACAACAACTGATGCCACATCCCCCTCACTATCCAACCACAAGATCTGATGCCACATCCCCCTCACCATCCAACCACAAGATCTGATGCCACATCCCCCTCACCATCCAACCACAAGACTGCACGCTGTATGAATCTGTATGAATCTATTGCAGGTTTCTTTGTGAGTGTGACATTGTGGACATTTGTGAGAATAAAGTGATTGGCAGGAAGTGGAGGTTTAAATGGTCATTATTACCAGTGTGACCATAGCAGAGGCCAACAGCTGGAATAACAGTCAGTACTCACAGCCGGCCATGGCTGACACCGCACTGATGGATTGGGGATCTTGCTCAGCTGGTTGAAGGATGGATGGTGACACCTGGATCAGATACCCCATTAAATGATGGAGTGTAAGGGTCAGATATTTATTTTCATTGGAGATCATCTGAGAATGGGGGTTTTACACCCAGCTAGATGTAATGTAGTGCCTCAGCACAGGAAATAGGGATCCTGGGGGGAGGAGAATTGGTATGTTTGGGGGTTGGGAAGTCGGTAAGTTTGGAGTAGACGCCGCATCTCCAGCGTGGGACTCTGACGTCACATTGGCGTTACGCTAGATTTAACAGCGCTATGACATCATTGCTGGGAATAGAACAAGCTGCTTGGCTTCCTTTGTGTTTATTAAAGTGTATAAATCAGGACGTATATCTGCACACGTGACAGGCGAGAGGTTGTATTATATAGCAGGCCGGCACATGCAGAATCAGGAGGTATATCTGCACACGTGACAGGCGAGAGGATGCATTATATAGCAGGCCGGCACATGCAGAATCAGGAGGTATATCTGCACACGTGACAGGCGAGAGGATGCATTATATAGCAGGCCGGCACATGCAGAATCAGGAGGTATATCTGCACGCGTGACAGGCGAGAGGTTGTATTATATAGCAGGCCGGCACATGCAGAATCAGAAGGTATATCTGCACACGTGACAGGCGAGAGGTTGTATTATATAGCAGGCCGGCACATGCAGAATCAGGAGGTATATCTGCACACGTGACAGGCGAGAGGATGCATTATATAGCAGGCCGGCACATGCAGAATCAGGAGGTATATCTGCACACGTGACAGGCGAGAGGTTGTATTATATAGCAGGCCGGCACATGCAGAATCAGGAGGTATATCTGCACACGTGACAGGCGAGAGGATGCATTATATAGCAGGCCGGCACATGCAGAATCAGGAGGTATATCTGCACACGTGACAGGCGAGAGGTTGTATTATATAGCAGGCCGGCACATGCAGAATCAGGAGGTATATCTGCACACGTGACAGGCGAGAGGTTGTATTATATAGCAGGCCGGCACATGCAGAATCAGAAGGTATACCTGCACGCGTGACAGGCGAGAGGTTGTATTATATAGCAGGCTGCACATGCAGAATCAGAAGGTATATCTGCACACGTGACAGGCGAGAGGTTGTATTATATAGCAGGCAGGCACATGCAGAATCAGGAGGTATATCTGCACACGTGACAGGCGAGAGGTTGTATTATATAGCAGGCCGGCACATGCAGAATCAGGAGGTATATCTGCACACGTGACAGGCGAGAGGATGCATTATATAGCAGGCCGGCACATGCAGATTCAGGAGGTATATCTGCACACGTGACAGCGAGAGGTTGTATTATATAGCAGGCCGGCACATGCAGAATCAGGAGGTATATCTGCACACGTGACAGGCGAGAGGTTGTATTATATAGCAGGCCGGCACATGCAGAATCAGGAGGTATATCTGCACACGTGACAGGCGAGAGGTTGTATTATATAGCAGGCCGGCACATGCAGAATCAGGAGGTATATCTGCACACGTGACAGGCGAGAGGTTGTATTATATAGCAGGCCGGCACATGCAGAATCAGGAGGTATATCTGCACACGTGACAGGCGAGAGGATGCATTATATAGCAGGCCGGCACATGCAGAATCAGGAGGTATATCTGCACACGTGACAGGCGAGAGGTTGTATTATATAGCAGGCCGGCACATGCAGAATCAGGAGGTATATCTGCACACGTGACAGCGAGAGGTTGTATTATATAGCAGGCCGGCACATGCAGAATCAGGAGGTATATCTGCACACGTGACAGGCGAGAAGTTGTATTATATAGCAGGCCGGCACATGCAGAATCAGGAGGTATATCTGCACACGTGACAGGCGAGAGGTTGTATTATATAGCAGGCCGGCACATGCAGAATCAGAAGGTATATCTGCACACGTGACAGGCGAGAGGTTGTATTATATAGCAGGCCGGCACATGCAGAATCAGGAGGTATATCTGCACACGTGACAGGCGAGAGGTTGTATTATATAGCAGGCCGGCACATGCAGAATCAGGAGGTATATCTGCACACGTGACAGGCGAGAGGTTGTATTATATAGCAGGCCGGCACATGCAGAATCAGGAGGTATATCTGCACACGTGACAGGCGAGAGGATGCATTATATAGCAGGCCGGCACATGCAGAATCAGGAGGTATATCTGCACACGTGACAGGCGAGAGGATGCATTATATAGCAGGCCGGCACATGCAGAATCAGGAGGTATATCTGCACACGTGACAGGCGAGAGGTTGTATTATATAGCAGGCCGGCACATGCAGAATCAGGAGGTATATCTGCACACGTGACAGGCGAGAGGTTGTATTATATAGCAGGCCGGCACATGCAGAATCAGGAGGTATATCTGCACACGTGACAGGCGAGAGGATGCATTATATAGCAGGCCGGCACATGCAGAATCAGGAGGTATATCTGCACACGTGACAGGCGAGAGGTTGTATTATATAGCAGGCCGGCACATGCAGAATCAGAAGGTATATCTGCACACGTGACAGGCGAGAGGATGCATTATATAGCAGGCCGGCACATGCAGAATCAGGAGGTATATCTGCACACGTGACAGGCGAGAGGTTGTATTATATAGCAGGCCGGCACATGCAGAATCAGGAGGTATATCTGCACACGTGACAGGCGAGAGGTTGTATTATATAGCAGGCCGGCACATGCAGAATCAGGAGGTATATCTGCACACGTAACAGGCGAGAGGATGCATTATATAGCAGGCCGGCACATGCAGAATCAGAAGGTATATCTGCACACGTGACAGGCGAGAGGTTGTATTATATAGCAGGCCGGCACATGCAGAATCAGAAGGTATATCTGCACACGTGACAGGCGAGAGGTTGCACTATATAGCAGGCCGGCACATGCAGAATCAGGACGTATATCTGCACACGTGACAGGCGAGAGGTTGTATTATATAGCAGGCCGGCACATGCAGAATCAGAAGGTATATCTGCACACGTGACAGGCGAGAGTTTGTATTATATAGCAGGCCGGCACATGCAGAATCAGGAGGTATATCTGCACGCGTGACAGGCGAGAGGATGCATTATATAGCAGGCCGGCACATGCAGAATCAGGAGGTATATCTGCACACGTGACAGGCGAGAGGTTGTATTATATAGCAGGCCGGCACATGCAGAATCAGGAGGTATATCTGCACACGTGACAGGCGAGAGGATGCATTATATAGCAGGCCGGCACATGCAGAATCAGAAGGTATATCTGCACACGTGACAGGCGAGAGGTTGTATTATATAGCAGGCCGGCACATGCAGAATCAGAAGGTATATCTGCACACGTGACAGGCGAGAGGTTGCACTATATAGCAGGCCGGCACATGCAGAATCAGGATGTATATCTGCACACGTGACAGGCGAGAGGTTGTATTATATAGCAGGCCGGCACATGCAGAATCAGAAGGTATATCTGCACACGTGACAGGCGAGAGGATGCATTATATAGCAGGCCGGCACATGCAGAATCAGGAGGTATATCTGCACGCGTGACAGGCGAGAGGATGCATTATATAGCAGGCCGGCACATGCAGAATCAGAAGGTATATCTGCACACGTGACAGGCGAGAGGTTGTATTATATAGCAGGCCGGCACATGCAGAATCAGGAGGTATATCTGCACACGTGACAGGCGAGAGGTTGTATTATATAGCAGGCCGGCACATGCAGAATCAGGAGGTATATCTGCACACGTGACAGGCGAGAGGATGCATTATATAGCAGGCCGGCACATGCAGAATCAGGAGGTATATCTGCACGCGTGACAGGCGAGAGGATGCATTATATAGCAGGCCGGCACATGCAGAATCAGAAGGTATATCTGCACACGTGACAGGCGAGAGGTTGTATTATATAGCAGGCCGGCACATGCAGAATCAGGAGGTATATCTGCACACGTGACAGGCGAGAGGTTGTATTATATAGCAGGCCGGCACATGCAGAATCAGGAGGTATATCTGCACACGTGACAGGCGAGAGGATGCATTATATAGCAGGCCGGCACATGCAGAATCAGAAGGTATATCTGCACACGTGACAGGCGAGAGGTTGTATTATATAGCAGGCCGGCACATGCAGAATCAGAAGGTATATCTGCACACGTGACAGGCGAGAGGTTGCACTATATAGCAGGCCGGCACATGCAGAATCAGGATGTATATCTGCACACGTGACAGGCGAGAGGTTGTATTATATAGCAGGCCGGCACATGCAGAATCAGAAGGTATATCTGCACACGTGACAGGCGAGAGGATGCATTATATAGCAGGCCGGCACATGCAGAATCAGGAGGTATATCTGCACGCGTGACAGGCGAGAGGATGCATTATATAGCAGGCCGGCACATGCAGAATCAGAAGGTATATCTGCACACGTGACAGGCGAGAGGTTGTATTATATAGCAGGCCGGCACATGCAGAATCAGGAGGTATATCTGCACACGTGACAGGCGAGAGGTTGTATTATATAGCAGGCCGGCACATGCAGAATCAGGAGGTATATATGCACACGTGACAGGCGAGAGGTTGTATTATATAGCAGGCCGGCACATGCAGAATCAGGAGGTATATCTGCACACGTGACAGGCGAGAGGATGCATTATATAGCAGGCCGGCACATGCAGAATCAGGAGGTATATCTGCACGCGTGACAGGCGAGAGGTTGTATTATATAGCAGGCCGGCACATGCAGAATCAGGAGGTATATCTGCACACGTGACAGGCGAGAGGATGCATTATATAGCAGGCCGGCACATGCAGAATCAGAAGGTATATCTGCACACGTGACAGGCGAGAGGATGCATTATATAGCAGGCCGGCACATGCAGAATCAGGAGGTATATCTGCACGCGTGACAGGCGAGAGGTTGTATTATATAGCAGGCCGGCACATGCAGAATCAGGAGGTATATCTGCACACGTGACAGGCGAGAGGATGCATTATATAGCAGGCCGGCACATGCAGAATCAGAAGGTATATCTGCACACGTGACAGGCGAGAGCTTGTATTATATAGCAGGCCGCCACATGCAGAATCAGAAGGTATATCTGCACACGTGACAGGCGAGAGGTTGCACTATATAGCAGGCCGGCACATGCAGAATCAGGACGTATATCTGCACACGTGACAGGCGAGAGGTTGTATTATATAGCAGGCCGGCACATGCAGAATCAGAAGGTATATCTGCACACGTGACAGGCGAGAGGTTGTATTATATAGCAGGCCGGCACATGCAGAATCAGGAGGTATATCTGCACGCGTGACAGGCGAGAGGATGCATTATATAGCAGGCCGGCACATGCAGAATCAGGAGGTATATCTGCACACGTGACAGGCGAGAGGTTGTATTATATAGCAGGCCGGCACATGCAGAATCAGGAGGTATATCTGCACACGTGACAGGCGAGAGGATGCATTATATAGCAGGCCGGCACATGCAGAATCAGAAGGTATATCTGCACACGTGACAGGCGAGAGGTTGTATTATATAGCAGGCCGGCACATGCAGAATCAGAAGGTATATCTGCACACGTGACAGGCGAGAGGTTGCACTATATAGCAGGCCGGCACATGCAGAATCAGGATGTATATCTGCACACGTGACAGGCGAGAGGTTGTATTATATAGCAGGCCGGCACATGCAGAATCAGAAGGTATATCTGCACACGTGACAGGCGAGAGGATGCATTATATAGCAGGCCGGCACATGCAGAATCAGGAGGTATATCTGCACGCGTGACAGGCGAGAGGATGCATTATATAGCAGTCCGGCACATGCAGAATCAGAAGGTATATCTGCACACGTGACAGGCGAGAGGTTGTATTATATAGCAGGCCGGCACATGCAGAATCAGGAGGTATATCTGCACACGTGACAGGCGAGAGGTTGTATTATATAGCAGGCCGGTACAAGCAGAATCAGGAGGTATATCTGCACGCGTGACAGGCGAGAGGTTGTATTATATAGCAGGCCGGCACATGCAGAATCAGGAGGTATATCTGCACGCGTGACAGGCGAGAGGATGCATTATATAGCAGGCCGGCACATGCAGAATCAGGAGGTATATCTGCACGCGTGACAGGCGAGAGGTTGTATTATATAGCAGGCCGGCACATGCAGAATCAGGAGGTATATCTGCACGCGTGACAGGCGAGAGGTTGTATTATATAGCAGGCCGGCACATGCAGAATCAGGAGGTATATCTGCACACGTGACAGGCGAGAGGATGCATTATATAGCAGGCCGGCACATGCAGAATCAGAAGGTATATCTGCACACGTGACAGGCGAGAGGTTGTATTATATAGCAGGCCGGCACATGCAGAATCAGGAGGTATATCTGCACACGTGACAGGCGAGAGGATGCATTATATAGCAGGCCGGCACATGCAGAATCAGAAGGTATATCTGCACGCGTGACAGGTGAGAGGTTGTATTATATAGCAGGCCGGCACATGCAGAATCAGAAGGTATATCTGCACACGTGACAGGCGAGAGGTTGTATTATATAGCAGGCCGGCACATGCAGAATCAGAAGGTATATCTGCACGCGTGACAGGCGAGAGGTTGTATTATATAGCAGGCCGGCACATGCAGAATCAGAAGGTATATCTGCACACGTGACAGGCGAGAGGATGCATTATATAGCAGGCCGGCACATGCAGAATCAGGAGGTATATCTGCACACGTGACAGGCGAGAGGATGCATTATATAGCAGGCCGGCACATGCAGAATCAGGAGGTATATCTGCACGTGTGACAGGCGAGAGGTTGTATTATATAGCAGGCCGGCACATGCAGAATCAGGAGGTATATCTGCACACGTGACAGGCGAGAGGTTGTATTATATAGCAGGCCGGCACATGCAGAATCAGGAGGTATATCTGCACGCGTGACAGGCGAGAGGTTGTATTATATAGCAGGCCGGCACATGCAGAATCAGGAGGTATATCTGCACGCGTGACAGGCGAGAGGTTGTATTATATAGCAGGCCGGCACATGCAGAATCAGGAGGTATATCTGCACGCGTGACAGGCGAGAGGTTGTATTATATAGCAGGCCGGCACATGCAGAATCAGGAGGTATATCTGCACACGTGACAGGCGAGAGGTTGTATTATATAGCAGGCCGGTACATGCAGAATCAGAAGGTATATCTGCACACGTGACAGGCGAGAGGTTGTATTATATAGCAGGCCGGCACATGCAGAATCAGGAGGTATATCTGCACACGTGACAGGCGAGAGGATGCATTATATAGCAGGCCGGCACATGCAGAATCAGAAGGTATATCTGCACACGTGACAGGCGAGAGGTTGTATTATATAGCAGGCCGGCACATGCAGAATCAGAAGGTATATCTGCACACGTGACAGGCGAGAGGTTGCACTATATAGCAGGCCGGCACATGCAGAATCAGGATGTATATCTGCACACGTGACAGGCGAGAGGTTGTATTATATAGCAGGCCGGCACATGCAGAATCAGAAGGTATATCTGCACACGTGACAGGCGAGAGGATGCATTATATAGCAGGCCGGCACATGCAGAATCAGGAGGTATATCTGCACGCGTGACAGGCGAGAGGATGCATTATATAGCAGTCCGGCACATGCAGAATCAGAAGGTATATCTGCACACGTGACAGGCGAGAGGTTGTATTATATAGCAGGCCGGCACATGCAGAATCAGGAGGTATATCTGCACACGTCACAGGCGAGAGGTTGTATTATATAGCAGGCCGGTACAAGCAGAATCAGGAGGTATATCTGCACGCGTGACAGGCGAGAGGTTGTATTATATAGCAGGCCGGCTAATGCAGAATCAGGAGGTATATCTGCACGCGTGACAGGCGAGAGGATGCATTATATAGCAGGCCGGCACATGCAGAATCAGGAGGTATATCTGCACGCGTGACAGGCGAGAGGTTGTATTATATAGCAGGCCGGCACATGCAGAATCAGGAGGTTTATCTGCACGCGTGACAGGCGAGAGGTTGTATTATATAGCAGGCCGGCACATGCAGAATCAGGAGGTATATCTGCACACGTGACAGGCGAGAGGATGCATTATATAGCAGGCCGGCACATGCAGAATCAGAAGGTATATCTGCACACGTGACAGGCGAGAGGTTGTATTATATAGCAGGCCGGCACATGCAGAATCAGGAGGTATATCTGCACACGTGACAGGCGAGAGGATGCATTATATAGCAGGCCGGCACATGCAGAATCAGAAGGTATATCTGCACGCGTGACAGGTGAGAGGTTGTATTATATAGCAGGCCGGCACATGCAGAATCAGAAGGTATATCTGCACACGTGACAGGCGAGAGGTTGTATTATATAGCAGGCCGGCACATGCAGAATCAGAAGGTATATCTGCACGCGTGACAGGCGAGAGGTTGTATTATATAGCAGGCCGGCACATGCAGAATCAGAAGGTATATCTGCACACGTGACAGGCGAGAGGATGCATTATATAGCAGGCCGGCACATGCAGAATCAGGAGGTATATCTGCACACGTGACAGGCGAGAGGATGCATTATATAGCAGGCCGGCACATGCAGAATCAGGAGGTATATCTGCACGCGTGACAGGCGAGAGGTTGTATTATATAGCAGGCCGGCACATGCAGAATCAGGAGGTATATCTGCACACGTGACAGGCGAGAGGTTGTATTATATAGCAGGCCGGCACATGCAGAATCAGGAGGTATATCTGCACGCGTGACAGGCGAGAGGTTGTATTATATAGCAGGCCGGCACATGCAGAATCAGGAGGTATATCTGCACGCGTGACAGGCGAGAGGTTGTATTATATAGCAGGCCGGCACATGCAGAATCAGGAGGTATATCTGCACGCGTGACAGGCGAGAGGTTGTATTATATAGCAGGCCGGCACATGCAGAATCAGAAGGTATATCTGCACACGTGACAGGCGAGAGGATGCATTATATAGCAGGCCGGCACATGCAGAATCAGGAGGTATATCTGCACGCGTGACAGGCGAGAGGTTGTATTATATAGCAGGCCGGCACATGCAGAATCAGGAGGTATATCTGCACACGTGACAGGCGAGAGGATGCATTATATAGCAGGCCGGCACATGCAGAATCAGAAGGTATATCTGCACACGTGACAGGCGAGAGGTTGTATTATATAGCAGGCCGGCACATGCAGAATCAGGAGGTATATCTGCACACGTGACAGGCGAGAGGTTGTATTATATAGCAGGCCGGCACATGCAGAATCAGGAGGTATATCTGCACGCGTGACAGGCGAGAGGTTGTATTATATAGCAGGCCGGCACATGCAGAATCAGGAGGTATATCTGCACACGTGACAGGCGAGAGGTTGTATTATATAGCAGGCCGGCACATGCAGAATCAGAAGGTATATCTGCACGCGTGACAGGCGAGAGGTTGTATTATATAGCAGGCCGGCACATGCAGAATCAGGAGGTATATCTGCACGCGTGACAGGCGAGAGGTTGTATTATATAGCAGGCCGGCACATGCAGAATCAGAAGGTATATCTGCACGCGTGACAGGCGAGAGGATGCATTATATAGCAGGCCGGCACATGCAGAATCAGGAGGTATATCTGCACACGTGACAGGCGAGAGGATGCATTATATAGCAGGCCGGCACATGCAGAATCAGGAGGTATATCTGCACGTGTGACAGGCGAGAGGTTGTATTATATAGCAGGCCGGCACATGCAGAATCAGGAGGTATATCTGCACACGTGACAGGCGAGAGGTTGTATTATATAGCAGGCCGGCACATGCAGAATCAGGAGGTATATCTGCACGCGTGACAGGCGAGAGGTTGTATTATATAGCAGGCCGGCACATGCAGAATCAGGAGGTATATCTGCACGCGTGACAGGCGAGAGGTTGTATTATATAGCAGGCCGGCACATGCAGAATCAGGAGGTATATCTGCACGCGTGACAGGCGAGAGGTTGTATTATATAGCAGGCCGGCACATGCAGAATCAGGAGGTATATCTGCACACGTGACAGGCGAGAGGTTGTATTATATAGCAGGCCGGTACATGCAGAATCAGAAGGTATATCTGCACACGTGACAGGCGAGAGGTTGTATTATATAGCAGGCCGGCACATGCAGAATCAGGAGGTATATCTGCACACGTGACAGGCGAGAGGATGCATTATATAGCAGGCCGGCACATGCAGAATCAGAAGGTATATCTGCACACGTGACAGGCGAGAGGTTGTATTATATAGCAGGCCGGCACATGCAGAATCAGAAGGTATATCTGCACACGTGACAGGCGAGAGGTTGCACTATATAGCAGGCCGGCACATGCAGAATCAGGATGTATATCTGCACACGTGACAGGCGAGAGGTTGTATTATATAGCAGGCCGGCACATGCAGAATCAGAAGGTATATCTGCACACGTGACAGGCGAGAGGATGCATTATATAGCAGGCCGGCACATGCAGAATCAGGAGGTATATCTGCACGCGTGACAGGCGAGAGGATGCATTATATAGCAGTCCGGCACATGCAGAATCAGAAGGTATATCTGCACACGTGACAGGCGAGAGGTTGTATTATATAGCAGGCCGGCACATGCAGAATCAGGAGGTATATCTGCACACGTCACAGGCGAGAGGTTGTATTATATAGCAGGCCGGTACAAGCAGAATCAGGAGGTATATCTGCACGCGTGACAGGCGAGAGGTTGTATTATATAGCAGGCCGGCTAATGCAGAATCAGGAGGTATATCTGCACGCGTGACAGGCGAGAGGATGCATTATATAGCAGGCCGGCACATGCAGAATCAGGAGGTATATCTGCACGCGTGACAGGCGAGAGGTTGTATTATATAGCAGGCCGGCACATGCAGAATCAGGAGGTTTATCTGCACGCGTGACAGGCGAGAGGTTGTATTATATAGCAGGCCGGCACATGCAGAATCAGGAGGTATATCTGCACACGTGACAGGCGAGAGGATGCATTATATAGCAGGCCGGCACATGCAGAATCAGAAGGTATATCTGCACACGTGACAGGCGAGAGGTTGTATTATATAGCAGGCCGGCACATGCAGAATCAGGAGGTATATCTGCACACGTGACAGGCGAGAGGATGCATTATATAGCAGGCCGGCACATGCAGAATCAGAAGGTATATCTGCACGCGTGACAGGTGAGAGGTTGTATTATATAGCAGGCCGGCACATGCAGAATCAGAAGGTATATCTGCACACGTGACAGGCGAGAGGTTGTATTATATAGCAGGCCGGCACATGCAGAATCAGAAGGTATATCTGCACGCGTGACAGGCGAGAGGTTGTATTATATAGCAGGCCGGCACATGCAGAATCAGAAGGTATATCTGCACACGTGACAGGCGAGAGGATGCATTATATAGCAGGCCGGCACATGCAGAATCAGGAGGTATATCTGCACACGTGACAGGCGAGAGGATGCATTATATAGCAGGCCGGCACATGCAGAATCAGGAGGTATATCTGCACGCGTGACAGGCGAGAGGTTGTATTATATAGCAGGCCGGCACATGCAGAATCAGGAGGTATATCTGCACACGTGACAGGCGAGAGGTTGTATTATATAGCAGGCCGGCACATGCAGAATCAGGAGGTATATCTGCACGCGTGACAGGCGAGAGGTTGTATTATATAGCAGGCCGGCACATGCAGAATCAGGAGGTATATCTGCACGCGTGACAGGCGAGAGGTTGTATTATATAGCAGGCCGGCACATGCAGAATCAGGAGGTATATCTGCACGCGTGACAGGCGAGAGGTTGTATTATATAGCAGGCCGGCACATGCAGAATCAGAAGGTATATCTGCACACGTGACAGGCGAGAGGATGCATTATATAGCAGGCCGGCACATGCAGAATCAGGAGGTATATCTGCACGCGTGACAGGCGAGAGGTTGTATTATATAGCAGGCCGGCACATGCAGAATCAGGAGGTATATCTGCACACGTGACAGGCGAGAGGATGCATTATATAGCAGGCCGGCACATGCAGAATCAGAAGGTATATCTGCACACGTGACAGGCGAGAGGTTGTATTATATAGCAGGCCGGCACATGCAGAATCAGGAGGTATATCTGCACACGTGACAGGCGAGAGGTTGTATTATATAGCAGGCCGGCACATGCAGAATCAGGAGGTATATCTGCACGCGTGACAGGCGAGAGGTTGTATTATATAGCAGGCCGGCACATGCAGAATCAGGAGGTATATCTGCACACGTGACAGGCGAGAGGTTGTATTATATAGCAGGCCGGCACATGCAGAATCAGAAGGTATATCTGCACGCGTGACAGGCGAGAGGTTGTATTATATAGCAGGCCGGCACATGCAGAATCAGGAGGTATATCTGCACGCGTGACAGGCGAGAGGTTGTATTATATAGCAGGCCGGCACATGCAGAATCAGAAGGTATAGCCCAGATTTACGGTCTGCAGCGGAAAGACTCCCAGTCTGCTGACTCCTAATGGTCTGAGATAGGGAGGGGCACTGGAAATTAGTGGGGTCTTCCCCGTACAGAGCTTGTAGATTGCTCCTAAACATATTTCAGATCGATGGCCCAAGTCCTGCCATTTTTGCAGGTTTATTGCTTTATTAATTAATACTGTTAGAGTAAATGATTGTAGTCCGATTACTAAAATGAACACTGCACAATCATCACTGTTCCAGACACCCCCACTGTATTCCACTTAATACATTTAAATAAGATCTTCACAGCAACTGCAAAATTAAGACTGTGTCTGATTTGCTTGCCTCTTACCATTCCCCCGAGACATCCACTGCTTTCTTTCCACATGTACCGACTGCAAAGTAAGACTTGTAGCTGCATGGAACGGCATCCTGGCAGAGGTGGTAACAGTCTGCTGATTGGGATGGTCAGGACCTGTAACATGAAGGAAAATGTAAATGTGCCTTAGGCTTCAAATGTCTGGCCAAACATAGTATCCCCCTTCCTTCCTAAAGCTGTGCGTCCATGTGTAATAAGGGTCCTTATGACCCCACTCACTCATTCAGGAGATAAGCCAGTTACTGTTACTTGCTTACATTGCAGAGGGTTTCTGAATAGACTGAAAAGCCAAATAATGGAAAGAAACTAGCACACACATCCTAAAAATAATGCCACCCCTGCCCCCTCTTCCAGTTTATCTTGAGAATGAGCCATTGCAGTTCACATCGGCCACGTTATATATACGGTTTGTGAAGTAGGCCCAAAGCCTGCGGGTAAAATACACATTTATTTCTACCTTGTTCAGGAAGCCATCTCGTTCTTAATCGTAGATAATGTGCTTTAACGTCCACTAATGAATCAGCAATGTCACCAAGCGACTGATACAAGTCGCTTCCAAAGTGTCATTAAAATGTCCTGCCAGCTAATGTGGGGGATTAGCAACCTCTTAAATCAAAGTTTGAAACATGCAACAGATTAAGGGAAGAAAGAAAACATAAATAAAAGGGATCTGACAGCAGAGGAAACAAAAGGAGTAATGCGGAATGCTTTATTCATGAGAGCAAATGTATTAAGGACACTGGCTGGAGTAAAACATGTTAATTACACCTTGCTAAGAAGAGCATGACTGAGACTAATAGGAGTTCAGCTTTGTGTGTGTGGAAACTCCTGTATTCTTCCTCTGCAGAGAATAGTATGCTTGCTGAGCACACGCAGTTGTCCATGTCAGTTACACGGCACATGTCAGACCTGAGAGGCCTTTGAGTATGTGAAGTGTCTAAAGGGCAGGGGTCATGGGTCAAGCAGGGCACATTATGTGAGACAAACAGACAGGGGTGGGAAGGGTTTATGATTCCCTAGTTTGCTTTCACAATTCCCAGTCTCTGTACATTTCATTACTGTAGAAACCAGACAAGCACCATTAACTGAGAGGGAGGGGGTCTGTGATCAGGAAGAATTAGAGGTATAGAGAAATGGATACTGTTATATGTCAAACACTGTGTAATACCCATCTGCACTAGGTCCCAAGGACATACTTGAAAACAAAAGGAATCGCAATGTTTTCTTCCTGTAATAATGACTTTACTGAGAGGGTAGTGGATGCATGGAATAGTCTTCCAGTAGAAGTGGTAGAGGTTAATACAGTGAAGGAGTTTAAGCATGCATGGGATAGGTATAAGGCTATCCTAGATATAAGATAAGGCCAGGGACTAATGAAAGTATTACATTACTGAGAGGGTAGTGGATGCATGGAATAGTCTTCCAGTAGAAGTGGTAGAGGTTAATACAGTGAAGGAGTTTAAGCATGCATGGGATAGGTATAAGGCTATCCTAGATATAAGATAAGGCCAGGGACTAATGAAAGTATTACATTACTGAGAGGGTAGTGGATGCATGGAATAGTCTTCCAGTAGAAGTGGTAGAGGTTAATACAGTGAAGGAGTTTAAGCATGCATGGGATAGGTATAAGGCTATCCTAGATATAAGATAAGGCCAGGGACTAATGAAAGGATTAAATTTTTTTTAAATCAGAAATTGGGCAGACTAGATTGTTTTTGAGTCTGGTTTGGAATGAGAATCCTCTCAACAGATTGTATGCTCTGTCTGTAACATGTAGATGAAGGCGTGTTTTGTATGCTCTGTCTGTAACATGTAGATGAAGGCGTGTTTTGTATGCTCTGTCTGTAACATGTAGGTGAAGGCGTGTTTTGTATGCTCTGTCTGTAACATGTAGATGAAGGCGTGTTTTGTATGCTCTGTCTGTAACATGTAGATGAAGGCTGGTGGCTGGCTGACTGGCACAGACGGGAGTGTGGCACGGGGTTTTGGTAATTGCTGGAGCAGAGCTGGGCACCTTGTGGAGCAGACACATTCCCCCTGGATAACAAGGCAGACACAGAGAGAAGGCGCTGTCAGGCAGTGGGATTCTGGCAGGGATATGTTTGATGAGATCCCTAATGAAGCTTGTCCAGGCAGCGGGGGTCACCACACTTTAAATAAATTCAGGATTATTGAACAGAGACCGCTTTGTGTTGGCTTCTCCTGCACTCAATCCCCTTTTCATTTAGCTCACATCTTGCTTGTGAAAGTTCTAACAAGCCTTGTGTTACCCAGCCTGCTCACCCCGCCGAGAGATGGGCACACATTACAGGCTTAATACCATAAACATGTTCTACAAAGCCAACACAGTGCACCAAGGCTCAGATATTAAATCATTAGATAGATGCTCCATCTTTGACGCACACACCCATCACTTCTGCTTAGTGGTAGATCCTTGTATTATGCCCTTGTGTCGAGCTAGATGACCTGTTCATATCATATTACTGAATGTTTCTCTGTTCCTCCCCTACCAGGTATAACTATATATTTAAATATTTCTGTTTGTGGGAACAGAGGGTACCATAGTTAACCCTTCACATTCCCTTCTACATGACCAAGTCTGTTTTAGTCTGGCTTTATTGCATGGCATGGGTGCTAGTTTGGAAACACATTGCACCCAGCCTGCTATCTGTCTCCCAGGTGGGATATGACCCCAGAGGAATACCCGGTGTGGGTGAAGGTTGAGCTTTTTACCTTTCTCCGTGTATTAGTGTATTAGTGTCAACGGTCTTCCAGAAGCCATCCAATATCTGTCTTGTAAACAGTATCCAGCAGGTAGTTTGAGCGATGGAAGATTCGTGTGCGTATCTGGGAAAGTGAATACAATCTGGGATTAGATGTAATATTAAAAATGAACAACTCCGGATGTAGAAACTCATTCCATCTTGGTCGATGGTCTTACACGGCAATCAAAATAGATGTAAGTAGGAGAAATATAACAGTATATAATGTAATACTGAAAAAAGTAGAAAAAATAGATTGAAAAAAATAGAAAAAAGCAGGAGACTTAAAAAGTTGTGTAGACAGAGTATATGAGCAGCGAAAGAAAAAAATAATAAAAAATATAGGAAAATGTAGAAAAAATAGAAAAATATATACAGAATGGGAAAAATGAGAAAAAAAATTAACAAAAGCACAATAGGTGATAGGAACAAAAATAGAAAAAGGAAAAAAAGGAAAAAGATAAAGTGGTTTTACAAAGCACTCAAAAATGGCAAAAATAGTACAGTATAAACATAGTAAATGGCCAAGACATGCACGGAGTGATACATTGCTATGCTCGTTACCGATGGTCTTACATGGCAGACATGCACGGAGTGATACATTGCTATGCTCGTTACCGATGGTCTTACACGGCAGACATGCACGGAGTGATACATTGCTATGCTCGTTACCGATGGTCTTACACGGCAGACATGCACGGAGTGATACATTGCTATGCTCGTTACCGATGGTCTTACACGGCAGACATGCACCATGTGATACATTGCTATGCTCGTTACCGATGGTCTTACACGGCAGACATGCGCGGAGTGATACATTGCTATGCTCGTTACCGATGGTCTTAAACGGCAGACATGCACCATGTGATACATTGCTATGCTCGTTACCGATGGTCTTACACGGCAGACATGCACGGAGTGATACATTGCTATGCTCGTTACCGATGGTCTTACACGGCAGACATGCACGGAGTGATACATTGCTATGCTCGTTACCGATGGTCTTACACGGCAGACATGCACGGAGTGATACATTGCTATGCTCGTTACCGATGGTCTTACACGGCAGACATGCACGGAGTGATACATTGCTATGCTCGTTACCGATGGTCTTACACGGCAGACATGCACCATGTGATACATTGCTATGCTCGTTACCGATGGTCTTACACGGCAGACATGCACGGAGTGATACATTGCTATGCTCGTTACCGATGGTCTTACACGGCAGACATGCACCATGTGATACATTGCTATGCTCGTTACCGATGGTCTTACACGGCAGACATGCACCATGTGATACATTGCTATGCTCGTTACCGATGGTCTTACACGGCAGACATGCACGGAGTGATACATTGCTATGCTCGTTACCGATGGTCTTACACGGCAGACATGCACCATGTGATACATTGCTATGCTCGTTACCGATGGTCTTACACAGCAGACATGCACCATGTGATACATTGCTATGCTCGTTACCGATGGTCTTACACGGCAGACATGCACCATGTGATACATTGCTATGCTCGTTACCGATGGTCTTACACGGCAGACATGCACGGAGTGATACATTGCTATGCTCGTTACCGATGGTCTTACACGGCAGACATGCACGGAGTGATACATTGCTATGCTCGTTACCGATGGTCTTACACGGCAGACATGCACGGAGTGATACATTGCTATGCTCGTTACCGATGGTCTTACACGGCAGACATGCACCATGTGATACATTGCTATGCTCGTTACAGATGGTCTTACACGGCAGACATGCACGGAGTGATACATTGCTATGCTCGTTACCGATGGTCTTACACGGCAGACATGCACGGAGTGATACATTGCTATGCTCGTTACCGATGGTCTTACACGGCAGACATGCACGGAGTGATACATTGCTATGCTCGTTACCGATGGTCTTACACGGCAGACATGCACCATGTGATACATTGCTATGCTCGTTACCGATGGTCTTACACGGCAGACATGCACGGAGTGATACATTGCTATGCTCGTTACCGATGGTCTTACACGGCAGACATGCACCATGTGATACATTGCTATGCTCGTTACCGATGGTCTTACACGGCAGACATGCACGGAGTGATACATTGCTATGCTCGTTACCGATGGTCTTACACGGCAGACATGCACCATGTGATACATTGCTATGCTCGTTACCGATGGTCTTACACGGCAGACATGCACGGAGTGATACATTGCTATGCTCGTTACCGATGGTCTTACACGGCAGACATGCACGGAGTGATACATTGCTATGCTCGTTACCGATGGTCTTACACAACAGACATGCACCATGTGATACATTGCTATGCTCGTTACCGATGGTCTTACACGGCAGACATGCACCATGTGATACATTGCTATGCTCGTTACCGATGGTCTTACACGGCAGACATGCACGGAGTGATACATTGCTATGCTCGTTACCGATGGTCTTACACGGCAGACATGCACCATGTGATACATTGCTATGCTCGTTACCGATGGTCTTACACGGCAGACATGCACGGAGTGATACATTGCTATGCTCGTTACCGATGGTCTTACACGGCAGACATGCACGGAGTGATACATTGCTATGCTCGTTACCGATGGTCTTACACGGCAGACATGCACCATGTGATACATTGCTATGCTCGTTACCGATGGTCTTACACAGCAGACATGCACCATGTGATACATTGCTATGCTCGTTACCGATGGTCTTACACGGCAGACATGCACCATGTGATACATTGCTATGCTCGTTACCGATGGTCTTACACGGCAGACATGCACGGAGTGATACATTGCTATGCTCGTTACCGATGGTCTTACACGGCAGACATGCACGGAGTGATACATTGCTATGCTCGTTACCGATGGTCTTACACGGCAGACATGCACGGAGTGATACATTGCTATGCTCGTTACCGATGGTCTTACACGGCAGACATGCACCATGTGATACATTGCTATGCTCGTTACCGATGGTCTTACACGGCAGACATGCACCATGTGATACATTGCTATGCTCGTTACCGATGGTCTTACAAGGCAGACATGCACGGAGTGATACATTGCTATGCTCGTTACCGATGGTCTTACACGGCAGACATGCACCATGTGATACATTGCTATGCTCGTTACCGATGGTCTTACACGGCAGACATGCACCATGTGATACATTGCTATGCTCGTTACCGATGGTCTTACACGGCAGACATGCACCATGTGATACATTGCTATGCTCGTTACCGATGGTCTTACACGGCAGACATGCACGGAGTGATACATTGCTATGCTCGTTACCGATGGTCTTACACGGCAGACATGCACCATGTGATACATTGCTATGCTCGTTACCGATGGTCTTACACGGCAGACATGCACGGAGTGATACATTGCTATGCTCGTTACCGATGGTCTTACACGGCAGACATGCACGGAGTGATACATTGCTATGCTCGTTACCGATGGTCTTACACAGCAGACATGCACCATGTGATACATTGCTATGCTCGTTACCGATGGTCTTACACGGCAGACATGCACCATGTGATACATTGCTATGCTCGTTACCGATGGTCTTACACGGCAGACATGCACGGAGTGATACATTGCTATGCTCGTTACCGATGGTCTTACACGGCAGACATGCACGGAGTGATACATTGCTATGCTCGTTACCGATGGTCTTACACGGCAGACATGCACCATGTGATACATTGCTATGCTCGTTACCGATGGTCTTACACGGCAGACATGCACGGAGTGATACATTGCTATGCTCGTTACCGATGGTCTTACACGGCAGACATGCACCATGTGATACATTGCTATGCTCGTTACCGATGGTCTTACACGGCAGACATGCACCATGTGATACATTGCTATGCTCGTTACCGATGGTCTTACACGGCAGACATGCACGGAGTGATACATTGCTATGCTCGTTACCGATGGTCTTACACGTCAGACATGCACCATGTGATACATTGCTATGCTCGTTACCGATGGTCTTACACGGCAGACATGCACGGAGTGATACATTGCTATGCTCGTTACCGATGGTCTTACACGGCAGACATGCACCATGTGATACATTGCTATGCTCGTTACCGATGGTCTTACACGGCAGACATGCACGGAGTGATACATTGCTATGCTCGTTACCGATGGTCTTACACGGCAGACATGCACGGAGTGATACATTGCTATGCTCGTTACCGATGGTCTTACACGGCAGACATGCACGGAGTGATACATTGCTATGCTCGTTACCGATGGTCTTACACGGCAGACATGCACCATGTGATACATTGCTATGCTCGTTACCGATGGTCTTACACGGCAGACATGCACGGAGTGATACATTGCTATGCTCGTTACCGATGGTCTTACACGGCAGACATGCACGGAGTGATACATTGCTATGCTCGTTACCGATGGTCTTACACGGCAGACATGCACGGAGTGATACATTGCTATGCTCGTTACCGATGGTCTTACACGGCAGACATGCACCATGTGATACATTGCTATGCTCGTTACCGATGGTCTTACACGGCAGACATGCACGGAGTGATACATTGCTATGCTCGTTACCGATGGTCTTACACGGCAGACATGCACGGAGTGATACATTGCTATGCTTGTTACCGATGGTCTTACACGGCAGAGCCGGTATATTGCATCAGTCCTGGTGGAGAGTTCCTGCCAGTCCCCTCAGACTCCTTCTCGGTTGCGCTGTGTAATCACTGGAGACAGACGGTTGTCTTACTTTAATTAGCTGCGCTTCTCCAGGTGTCCATCCTGATCATACATGGTAATTACAAGTCACTGGGGGGATCTGCTCTACTTGGCCATAGATATGTACCTTTATTTCATGTGGGTAATTGGAAGTGCCTGCCTCTCAGCCAGTGCATTTCACATTGTTCTGCAGTGGAGAAAGAGATGTGTATCGAGAAGCTTTGTCATGGCGAGTCTTTTCTCAATGTTATTTAGACCAGTGATTGCAGCGAAGAAGGAATGTTTATAGACGACCCCAAAATGACCCACCCAGGCTGCCCACCGTGGTCCTTGGCCTCTTTGACTGTGATGTGTCTTATCCCAAAAACTAGTTCAACAGTAGCTGGGAGCAAACAGCTTGACCCCAAATCCTTTAACCCATGACATCAGTCTTATCTATTAGAGCACCAGGGACATGCTTGTCCAATCAGCAGCCATAGTGCAGGATCCTGTGACATGTCAGTCATTATCTGGAAGCAGGCATGAATAACGATCCTCATACCCAAGCTCGGAGCTTGTAACTAGAAGAGTGTGTTGCCAAGGAGGATGGTGGTTGGGGCAGATTCAGTTTGGGGCAGGTTACTATGGCAGGGCCAAGGGTGGACACTGCAAATCCCATGGTATCCCACTCGGCTCTTCCAGACCTGAAGTTCAAAAGCTTTTAAACGCGTCATAAATTATGGAAGAAACGTTAAAACCATCAGAAAGTGCGTTACCCAGCGAGTGCTGTCTTTATTGCAAATCCAATACAGCCTGCTAAGGGGGAACTGCTATTTGTCAATTAACTCGTGTGTTTCCAGAGGACACGGATTCTCAGGCCATTAGCAGAGATCCAGTGACAGTGTCACTGTGTGTAGAGGGATAAAGGGATCCTCACAACCAAGTTGGGAATCTAGGGGGTGAACACTTAAACAGAGAGCTTGTGATGGCTGGAGGAGAGCTTGTGATGGCAGGGAGGAGAGCTTGTGATGGCAGGGAGGAGAGCTTGTGATGGCCGGAGGAGAGCTTGTGATGGCAGGGAGGAGAGCTTGTGATGGCAGGGAGGAGAGCTTGTGATGGCAGGGAGGAGAGCTTGTGATGGCTGGAGGAGAGCTTGTGATGGCTGGAGGAGAGCTTGTGATGGCTGGAGGAGAGCTTGTGATGGCAGGGAGGAGAGCTTGTGATGGCTGGAGGAGAGCTTGTGATGGCTGGAGGAGAGCTTGTGATGGCAGGGAGGAGAGCTTGTGATGGCAGGGAGGAGAGCTTGTGATGACTGGAGGAGAGCTTGTGATGACTGGAGGAGAGCTTGTGATGGCTGGAGGAGAGCTTGTGATGGCTGGAGGAGAGCTTGTGATGGCTGGAGGAGAGCTTGTGATGGCCGGAGGAGAGCTTGTGATGGCCGGAGGAGAGCTTGTGATGGCCGGAGGAGAGCTTGTGATGGCCGGAGGAGAGCTTGTGATGGCCGGAGGAGAGCTTGTGATGGCCGGAGGAGAGCTTGTGATGACCGGAGGAGAGCTTGTGATGGCAGGGAGGAGAGCTTGTGATGGCAGGGAGGAGAGCTTGTGATGGCAGGGAGGAGAGCTTGTGATGACTGGAGGAGAGCTTGTGATGACTGGAGGAGAGCTTGTGATGGCTGGAGGAGAGCTTGTGATGGCCGGAGGAGAGCTTGTGATGACCGGAGGAGAGCTTGTCATGGCAGGGAGGAGAGCTTGTGATGGCTGGAGGAGAGCTTGTGATGGCTGGAGGAGAGCTTGTGATGGCAGGGAGGAGAGCTTGTATTGGCTGGAGGAGAGCTTGTGATGGCTGGAGGAGAGCTTGTGATGGCTGGAGGAGAGCTTGTGATGACTGGAGGAGAGCTTGTGATGACTGGAGGAGAGCTTGTGATGACTGGAGGAGAGCTTGTGATGGCTGGAGGAGAGCTTGTGATGGCTGGAGGAGAGCTTGTGATGGCCGGAGGAGAGCTTGTGATGGCCGGAGGAGAGCTTGTGATGGCTGGAGGAGAGCTTGTGATGGCCGGAGGAGAGCTTGTGATGACTGGAGGAGAGCTTGTGATGGCTGGAGGAGAGCTTGTGATGGCTGGAGGAGAGCTTGTGATGGCCGGAGGAGAGCTTGTGATGGCTGGAGGAGAGCTTGTGATGGCCGGAGGAGAGCTTGTGATGACTGGAGGAGAGCTTGTGATGGCCGGAGGAGAGCTTGTGATGACTGGAGGAGAGCTTGTGATGGCAGGGAGGAGAGCTTGTGATGACTGGAGGAGAGCTTGTGATGGCTGGAGGAGAGCTTGTCATGGCAGGGGGGAATAAAATAAATGCAGGTCAGTGATCTGGAAATCCAATCCCATACTACAATACCCTGTATGATGCTAGATACAGGGGAGTTACTGACTGCTGGGCCATTCATCAAGCCAGGCCTTCTCATCCTACATCAGTACCTGACCTCACAAATGGGCAAACATTCATAGAAAACACTGCAAAATCTCATGGAAAACCTTCCCAGAAGAGTGGAAGCTGTTATACTACATATTACTGTCAATGTATTTAGCATGTGATGTCATAAAAGTCAGTGTTTGTGTAATGGTCAGGTGTCTGAATATTTTTGTGGCTCTGTGGTCAGTGTGTGTGGACCACGTGAGGCTGAGGTTTCCCTCACAGTAATTAGTGATAGATAGCGTGGGATTATCTATGTAATCTCTGGGATCTAATGAGACTATCACCAAGACTATGCCTTTCTGAGATGCCAGAAAGACCAATAGCAGCATCTGGACAAGTAGCTTTAATGAGATTTCAACGGATTATGAACTAGCTAGCCATATCAGAAAAAGTCTCCACATATCAGGCAAAAATCCCAGCCACAGACAGATTATTATCCAGAAGTCTAGATCCCATACATCCTGTGCATCTCTCACATTCCTGCGCTTTGTAGCCATGTCAGACAGTCTCTGTGTAAGGTATAGAGTGTAACCTGTTATATCTCATCCTTCCCGTACGAGGAGCTCAGACTTCTATCCAATTTTCATTCACAGCCTTTGGGAGATGCACGTGACCCAGTCTGAAAGGACATAGAGGAGAAGAATTAGGAAATCATTTATTATGGACAGGTATGAGAATGGTTCTCAAGATATCTCCTCTGCACCTCACTGTCCATTCAAACCCAAGACCTGAATAGAAGCTACTAATCACACTGTACAGCAACACGTTCATACTGGATGGAGAGGGGGTAATCTCCAGAAAGCCTGTCAGGGGGCTGGGCCTGACTTCCACTCACAGAATTCTCAGCAATAAACCAGTCCTGCTCAATAAACCAGCAAATGGTCAGGGAGGGCAAAGGTTAGCTAAAGGGGGCATTCAGGGGCAAAGGAGTGTGGGACTGCAGAGGAGATTGGCAGGTGGGTTGTCGGAATGGGGGGGGGGGGGGAGAAGGGATAAGTAGCAGTCAGCAGAGCGAGAAAGTGAGAGGAAGGTGTAAATTAATTATTCATTAAACAAATATACATACAGAGGAATCAGGGAGGGAGTGGGCAGCCTGGAACCAAGAAAAGATGACATTTTGAGACACTGACTGCGTGTCTTGTCTGTGTGGCTGCAACGTGGATTAACTGAACAGTAATGAGACAGACCACAGAGCCGTGGACGGGACTGAGAGGAAACCGACTGCTAAATGCACAGTGATTATAAGACAAAGGATACCTTAGAGAGCTCCTGACACTGTATATTCCATCTTGCTCACTCCTGTCAGTCAAGGGTTGTGAATGTATGGAATGGCCTTGCAGCTGAGGATATGGCTGGGATAGGCATGGAGCTGTCCTGACAGGAGATAACATCAGGAATGAATGGTGTGGAGTTCAGACAGGAATGGGTTAAGTGACTGTCACTCCTTGTCTGTTATCATGGAAAAGACAGGATTAAAGGATGGGCTCTTGGGAGCAGCCATCTTGGATGCTGTGCAGGTTCTAGGACTGGTAACTTGACATCCATCCTATAAAGCTCCTTACTGGGGCTCATTTCTTGCTGAATTCTGACGACTTTCTGACTAATTGGCCATTATTAATGACTAGTTCCCGCCTGGGGTCTCGGTACACCCCTTGTTACAGTAAACAGAGGGATCTAAAACCCAAATCATCCTACAGGGAGGGAGCCTATCGGTTCCTGCCGCGGATATATAATTAGCAGAATGTGCGTCTGATACACATGGTGAAAGGCCGATTATTCTCCTGGGTTAATCCAGTCGCTCCTTGTTGGACACACTTGGCTGGCTAGTTGTCTGCAGACACAGGCCAATCCAATACAAGAGGGTATGTCCGTGCACACAGGTTAACATAGATACACGCAGGTTACACGTGTGAGAGGTTCAGCTGTCTGAATTACGTGCTGCCCACCACTCTGCCAACTAATACACCCTCCAACACAGGCATGACTGGTATAAACACTGGCATGCCCATGCTGAGCTGGTATAAACACTTGCATGTCCATGCTGGGCTGGTATAAACATTGGCATGTCCATGGTGGGCTGGTATAAACACTGGCATGTCAATGCTGTGCAGGTATAAACATTGGCATGTCCATGGTGGGCTGGTATAAACACTGGCATGTCAATGCTGGGCTGGTATAAACACTGGCATGTCAATGCTGGGCAGGTATAAACATTGGCATGTCAATGCTGGGCTGGTATAAACACTGGCATGTCAATGCTGGGCTGGTATAAACACTGGCATGTCAATGCTGGGCAGGTATAAACATTGGCATGTCAATGCTGGGCTGGTATAAACACTGGCATGTCAATGCTGGGCTGGTATAAACACTGGCATGTCCATGGTGGGCTGGTATAAACACTGGCATGTCCATGCTGGGCTGGTATAAACACTGGCATGCCCCTGCTGGGCTGGTATAAACAAACACTGGCATGTCAATGCTGGGCAGGTATAAACATTGGCATGTCCATGGTGGGCTGGTATAAACACTGGCATGTCAATGCTGGGCTGGTATAAACATTGACATGTCAATGCTGGGCTGGTATAAACATTGACATGTTAATGCTGGGCTGGTATAAACATTGGCATGTCCATGGTGGGCTGGTATAAACACTGGCATGTCAATGCTGGGCTGGTATAAACACTGGCATGTCCATGGTGGGCTGGTATAAACACTGGCATGTCCATGTTGGGCTGGTATAAACACTGGCATGTCCATGGTGGGCTGGTATAAACATTGGCATGTTAATGCTGGGCTGGCATAAACACTGGCATGTCAATGCTGGGCTGGTATAAACACTGGCATGTCAATGCTGGGCTGGTATAAACACTGGCATGTCCATGCTGGGCTGGTATAAACATAGGCATGTCAATGCTGGGCTAGTATAAACACTGGCATGTCCATGCTGGGCAGGTATAAACACTGGCATGTCAATGCTGGGCTGGTATAAACACTGGCATGTCAATGCTGGGCAGGTATAAACACTGGCATGTCAATGCTGGGCAGGTATAAACACTGGCATGTCCATGCTGGGCTGGTATAAACACTGGCATGTCAATGCTGGGCTGGTATAAACACTGGCATGTCAATGCTGGGCTGGTATAAACACTGGCATGTCAAAGCTGGGCAGGTATAAACACTGGCATGTCAATGCTGGGCTGGTATAAACACTGGCATGTCAATGCTGGGCTGGTATAAACATTGGCATGTCAATGCTGGGCAGGTAAAAACACTGGCATGTCAATGCTGGTCTGGTATAAACACTGGCATGTCAATGCTGGGCTGGTATAAACATTGGCATGTCAATGCTGGTCTGGTATAAACACTGGCATGTCAATGCTGGTCTGGTATAAACACTGGCATGTCAATTCTGGGCTAGTATAAACACTGGCATGTCAATTCTGGGCTGGCATAAACACTGGCATGTCCATGCTGGTCTGGTATAAACACTGGCATGTCAATGCTGGTCTGGTATAAACACTGGCATGTCAATGCTGGTCTGGTATAAACACTGGCATGTCAATGCTGGGCTGGGTAGCTCCAGTTTAGAGCTGAAAGCTAAATGAACCAATAGAGAGAGCAATGAATCTGAGGACGCAAGAGGACGTGCCATGCCAGCAACTCGCAGACAGGTGGTAACGGGAGTAAAAATGAGCATTAATAGCTGCCTGTGTGCGGCTGCCTGCGACTCGCTGCTTTTATGGCTTTCAATATCTCATCTCCTCCTCCACAAACCTACCCAGCTATAAAGCTGTGAGACAACCAGTGAATACCGGGGGCATCAAAATATCCTGAATATTACAGGAAGACAGCTACAGCAGAAACAGTGCCATGAGACAGCACAACACAGCGCAAGGAACTGATACACAACCTGGGGAATGAATACATGGCGCAGGGGAATGAATACATGGTGCATGGGAATGAATACACAGCGCGGGGGAATGAATACACGGTGCATGGGAATGAATACATGGTGCATGGGAATGAATACACGGCGCAGGGGAATGAATACATGGTGCATGGGAATGAATACATGGTGCATGGGAATGAATACACGGCGCAGGGGAATTAATACATGGTGCATGGGAATGAATACATGGTGCATGGGAATGAATACACGGTGCATGGGAATGAATACACAGCGCAGGGGAATGAATAAATGGTGCATGGGAATGAATACACAGCGCGGGGGAATGAATACATGGTGCATGGGAATGAATACATGGTGCATGGGAATGAATACACAGCGCGGGGGAATGAATACACAGCGCGGGGGAATGAATACACAGCGCGGGGGAATGAATACACAGCGCGGGGGAATGAATACATGGTGCATGGGAATGAATACACAGCGCGGGGGAATGAATACACAGCGCGGGGGAATGAATACACAGCGCGGGGGAATGAATACACAGCGCGGGGGAATGAATACATGGTGCATGGGAATGAATACACAGCGCGGGGGAATGAATACACAGCGCGGGGGAATGAATACACAGCGCGGGGGAATGAATACACAGCGCGGGGGAATGAATACATGGTGCATGGGAATGAATACACAGCGCGGGGGAATGAATACACAGCGCGGGGGAATGAATACACAGCGCGGGGGAATGAATACACAGCGCGGGGGAATGAATACATGGTGCATGGGAATGAATACACAGCGCGGGGGAATGAATACACCGCGTGGGGGAATGAATACACAGCGCTGGGGAATGAATACATGGTGCATGGGAATGAATACACAGCGTGGGGGAATGAATACACAGCGCGGGGGAATGAATACACAGCGCGGGGGAATGAATACACAGCGCGGGGGAATGAATACACGGTGCATGGGAATGAATACACGGTGCATGGGAATGAATACACAGCGCGGGGGAATGAATACACGGCGCGGCGGAATGAATACACGGCGCGGGGGAATGAATACACGGCGCGGGGGAATGAATACACAGCGGGGGGGAATGAATACACAGCGCGGGGGAATGAATACACAGCACGGGGGAATGAATACACAGCACGGGGGAATGAATACACGGCGCGGGGGAATGAATACACGGCGCGGGGGAATCAATACACGGCGCGGGGGAATCAATACACGGCGCGGGGGAATCAATACACAGCGCGGGGGAATCAATACACAGCGCGGGGGAATGAATACACAGCGCGGGGGAATGAATACACAGCACGGGGGAATGAATACACAGCACGGGGGAATGAATACACGGCACGGGGGAATGAATACACGGCGCGGGGGAATGAATACACGGCGCGGGGGAATGAATACACGGCGCGGGGGAATAAATACACAGCACGGGGGAATGAATACACGGCGCGGGGGAATGAATACACGGCGCGGGGGAATGAATACACAGCACGGGGGAATGAATACACGGCGCAGGAGAATGAATACACTGCGCGGGGGAATGAATACACAGCGCGGGGGAATGAATACACAGCGCAGGGGAATGAATACACAGCATGGGGGAATGAATACACAGCACGGGGGAATGAATACACGGCGCGGGGGAATGAATACACGGTGCGGGGGAATGAATACACAGGACAGGGAATGAATATACGGCGCAGGGGAATGAATGCACAGCGTGGGGAATGAATACACAACGCAGGGGAATGAATACACAGCGTGGGGGAATTAATACACAGCGCGGGGGAAAGAATACACAGCGCGGGGGAATGAATACACAGCGTGGGGGAATGAATACACAGCGCAGGGGAATGAATACACAGCGTGGGGGAATGAATACACAACGCAGGGGAATGAATACACGGCGCAGGGGAATGAATATACGGCGCAGGGGAATGAATATACGGCGCAGGGGAATTAATACACAGCATGCACTGTCTGTGCATATTAGAGATTATCCTGGGCTCAGCACTGTCTGTGCATATTACAGTTTATCCTGGGCTCAGCACTGTCTGTGCATATTACAGTTTATCCTGGGCTCAGCACTGTCTGTGCATATTACAGTTTATCCTGGGCTCAGCACTGTCTGTGCATATTACAGTTTATCCTGGGCTCAGCACTGTCTGTGCATATTACAGTTTATCCTGGGCTCAGCACTGTCTGTGCATATTACAGTTTATCCTGGGCTCAGCACTGTCTGTGCATATTACAGTTTATCCTGGGCTCAGCACTGTCTGTGCATATTACAGTTTATCCTGGGCTCAGCACTGTCTGTGCATATTACAGTTTATCCTGGGCTCAGCACTGTCTGTGCATATTACAGTTTATCCTGGGCTCAGCACTGTCTGTGCATATTAGAGTTTATCCTGGGCTCAGCACTGTCTGTGCATATTACAGTTTATCCTGGGCTCAGCACTGTCTGTGCATATTACAGTTTATCCTGGGCTCAGCACTGTCTGTGCATATTACAGTTTATCCTGGGCTCAGCACTGTCTGTGCATATTACAGTTTATCCTGGGCTCAGCACTGTCTGTGCATATTACAGTTTATCCTGGGCTCAGCACTGTCTGTGCATATTACAGTTTATCCTGGGCTCAGCACTGTCTGTGCATATTACAGTTTATCCTGGGCTCAGCACTGTCTGTGCATATTACAGTTTATCCTGGGCTCAGCACTGTCTGTGCATATTACAGTTTATCCTGGGCTCAGCACTGTCTGTGCATATTAGAGTTTATCCTGGGCTCAGCACTGTCTGTGCATATTACAGTTTATCCTGGGCTCAGCACTGTCTGTGCATATTAGAGTTTATCCTGGGCTCAGCACTGTCTGTGCATATTACAGTTTATCCTGGGCTCAGCACTGTCTGTGCATATTACAGTTTATCCTGGGCTCAGCACTGTCTGTGCATATTACAGTTTATCCTGGGCTCAGCACTGTCTGTGCATATTACAGTTTATCCTGGGCTCAGCACTGTCTGTGCATATTACAGTTTATCCTGGGCTCAGCACTGTCTGTGCATATTACAGTTTATCCTGGGCTCAGCACTGTCTGTGCATATTACAGTTTATCCTGGGCTCAGCACTGTCTGTGCATATTAGAGATTATCCTGGGCTCAGCACTGTCTGTGCATATTACAGTTTATCCTGGGCTCAGCACTGTCTGTGCATATTACAGTTTATCCTGGGCTCAGCACTGTCTGTGCATATTACAGTTTATCCTGGGCTCAGCACTGTCTGTGCATATTACAGTTTATCCTGGGCTCAGCACTGTCTGTGCATATTACAGTTTATCCTGGGCTCAGCACTGTCTGTGCATATTACAGTTTATCCTGGGCTCAGCACTGTCTGTGCATATTACAGTTTATCCTGGGCTCAGCACTGTCTGTGCATATTACAGTTTATCCTGGGCTCAGCACTGTCTGTGCATATTACAGTTTATCCTGGGCTCAGCACTGTCTGTGCATATTACAGTTTATCCTGGGCTCAGCACTGTCTGTGCATATTACAGTTTATTCTGGGCTCAGCACTGTCTGTGCATATTACAGTTTATCCTGGGCTCAGCACTGTCTGTGCATATTACAGTTTATCCTGGGCTCAGCACTGTCTGTGCATATTACAGTTTATCCTGGGCTCAGCACTGTCTGTGCATATTACAGTTTATCCTGGGCTCAGCACTGTCTGTGCATATTACAGTTTATCCTGGGCTCAGCACTGTCTGTGCATATTACAGTTTATCCTGGGCTCAGCACTGTCTGTGCATATTACAGTTTATCCTGGGCTCAGCACTGTCTGTGCATATTACAGTTTATCCTGGGCTCAGCACTGTCTGTGCATATTACAGTTTATCCTGGGCTCAGCACTGTCTGTGCATATTACAGTTTATCCTGGGCTCAGCACTGTCTGTGCATATTACAGTTTATCCTGGGCTCAGCACTGTCTGTGCATATTACAGTTTATCCTGGGCTCAGCACTGTCTGTGCATATTACAGTTTATCCTGGGCTCAGCACTGTCTGTGCATATTACAGTTTATCCTGGGCTCAGCACTGTCTGTGCATATTACAGTTTATCCTGGGCTCAGCACTGTCTGTGCATATTACAGTTTATCCTGGGCTCAGCACTGTCTGTGCATATTACAGTTTATCCTGGGCTCAGCACTGTCTGTGCATATTACAGTTTATCCTGGGCTCAGCACTGTCTGTGCATATTACAGTTTATCCTGGGCTCAGCACTGTCTGTGCATATTACAGTTTATCCTGGGCTCAGCACTGTCTGTGCATATTACAGTTTATCCTGGGCTCAGCACTGTCTGTGCATATTACAGTTTATCCTGGGCTCAGCACTGTCTGTGCATATTACAGTTTATCCTGGGCTCAGCACTGTCTGTGCATATTACAGTTTATCCTGGGCTCAGCACTGTCTGTGCATATTACAGTTTATCCTGGGCTCAGCACTGTCTGTGCATATTACAGTTTATCCTGGGCTCAGCACTGTCTGTGCATATTAGAGTTTATCCTGGGCTCAGCACTGTCTGTGCATATTACAGTTTATCCTGGGCTCAGCACTGTCTGTGCATATTACAGTTTATCCTGGGCTCAGCACTGTCTGTGCATATTACAGTTTATCCTGGGCTCAGCACTGTCTGTGCATATTACAGTTTATCCTGGGCTCAGCACTGTCTGTGCATATTACAGTTTATCCTGGGCTCAGCACTGTCTGTGCATATTACAGTTTATCCTGGGCTCAGCACTGTCTGTGCATATTACAGTTTATCCTGAGGGATATTTTACCCCCCGAGTCAGTTGCATATTCTCGGTCGCACTCCAGACCCTCGCACACACAGTAAGGGGTATACTTGGGTGCAGAGTATCAGGTGCCAGCAACATTAAAATAAATAAGACCACCACATGCCCTTTTCTGAAAGGCTACAGAGAAGGAAGAGGTGATGGAGAGGGGAAAGCCTTCCAACTCATGATGCACAGGTCATACTGACCGAGAGGGGGGCTCATTTTAATTCTGGGGTACTTCTTGCCTTGAGGACACAGTAACATCTTCCTGGGAAGGCAGAATTCCCGATCATAGAATGTAAATTAATATGACGGAGGGATTCATCTTTAATGCCACAGAGGGGTCATTGGCAGGACCCCTGCTATCCAATCATCTGCTCTAGAGTAGGCTTCACATCAAGGTGGGGTGGAGAACATTTAGGATGTGGAGATGCCTGGTTAGTGGGGTCATTTGAAAGGGGGAGTCAGTCATTTAATTGTAATCATCCTTGCCTCTGATATAGTGTAATTAGGGACAGCATGTCTGTGTTGATATATGCAGCACACACACTGCTCCAGCCAAATGCAGGTCAACCACTGCCCTCATAAATAAGATGATATCATCACGTGGAATACTGCCAACATGACTCCAAATGCAAATTAGCTGCTACATTCATTTACATATAAGGCTGACTTGATGATGTCATGCTTGTTATTCAATGTAACGTGTTATTCCGTGACTTGTAGAGGCCTGAAGAGTTGAACATGAGATACTGTGTGATCTAGGTGTAACGCCATCAGCGGAGCCGGAGAGGTGGATATTGATTAGCACCTCCTCTCAGGTCACCAATCAGAAAGAGACCAGACCCTCTCCAGCCTGGCTCTCATCTCTCTAATCCAGCAGCACTCTCATTGTGAGAGGTCTTGTTAGGGAAGGTACTTACCTTTCAAGCATCTCCACAAGGGCCATTATGGAAGCAGTGATTGTAGTCTTCTCATTAGCCAGACAAAGGCTCTGTCCTCCCACCTCTGCCTCTCGACCTGGAGAGGGGCCCGGCGTGTAATTAGAGCAACATGAAGAATGGCTTTCCTTACACGTGTGCACACACTGACCATTCCCAAATAAAGAGACAGGAATAATTCCACCTGATTAACCCACCTCGACCACTTCCTACAGATACCTCACAAACAGAGGGACAGACACCTGTCTGAATGTCTGTCCACCCCACCCCATCATTCTGTGATCACCTGAGAATAAGCAGGAACACCATGTCTGATTTACCACTTAGCTAGGAGGCAGCCAATCAGTCAGCAGCAAATCACAGGCACGGGTATGAACTTTCTTTATATATCACCTGATATCAATGAGACACCCCACTGAACTGTAACCTGAATGTACAATAAGTTGATTGAATTGAGGACAGCCAAGGCATAAAGCTATTACCTCATGAGTGAAACGCGTCAGCATCACGGACACCCAAAGAATAAGTCTATTACCCAATCACATGAGTGAAACGCGTCAGCATCACGGACACCCAAAGAATAAGTCTATTACCCAATCACATGAGTGAAACGCGTCAGCATCACGGACACCCAAAGAATAAGTCTATTACCCAATCACATGAGTGAAACGCGTCAGCATCACGGACACCCAAGGAATAAGTCTATTACCCAATCACATGAGTGAAACGCGTCAGCATCACGGACACCCAAGGAATAAGTCTATTACCCAATCACATGAGTGAAACGCGTCAGCATCACGGACACCCAAGGAATAAGTCTATTACCCAATCACATGAGTGAAACGCGTCAGCATCACGGACACCCAAGGAATAAGTCTATTACCCAATCACATGAGTGAAACGCGTCAGCATCACGGACACCCAAAGAATAAGTCTATTACCCAATCACATGAGTGAAACGCGTCAGCATCACGGACACCCAAAGAATAAGTCTATTACCCAATCACATGAGTGAAACGCGTCAGCATCACGGACACCCAAAGAATAAGTCTATTACCCAATCACATGAGTGAAACGCGTCAGCATCACGGACACCCAAGGAATAAGTCTATTACCCAATCACATGAGTGAAACGCGTCAGCATCACGGACACCCAAGGAATAAGTCTATTACCCAATCACATGAGTGAAACGCGTCAGCATCACGGACACCCAAAGAATAAGTCTATAACCCAATCACATGAGTGAAACGCGTCAGCATCACGGACACCCAAAGAATAAGTCTATTACCCAATCACATGAGTGAAACGCGTCAGCATCACGGACACCCAAAGAATAAGTCTATTACCCAATCACATGAGTGAAACGCGTCAGCATCACGGACACCCAAAGAGATACATCTGTGACACAAATACAAAGCCACCTTGTTTATGATTAGAAATAGACAGTAGCAGGGAGATTGGTGCGTCACAGAGCCCGGTCTCATGGCCCCTCGGAGTGAACCTTTTACACACCAGAGTGCATGATAACAAAGGCAGACTGCAAAATGCCCCAAAGTCTACACGTCTGCTAAAAACCAACATTTCATTGTCTCCCTTCATGTGGGAATCTATTCTCTCCCAAGGTAAAGAGAAAGCAGCTGACCTTGCTTGTAATTTGCACTGATATCTGATGTGTTGATCCAGCTGAGAATACATTGCAGATGAAGCCTCCTCACTCATTCTGCCCTGAAATACCACAGGATTGAAATCTGCCCTCCACACCCAAGATATATGCTGCCCAATAGACCCAAGAGCTTGCAGTCAGGAAGCAGGATAAATCAGTTCAGACAGGATTCATTTCCAGTACAAAGTCTGCCCCAGGTCAAGAGTTCTTACTACAGTCAGGACTCATATTCAGTGTGGTATGTACAGGATACAGAATCATACCAGAGAACATGCATGTTACTGTTCACACAGCAAACCACCTGTGTCCCTCTATAGACAAAGTGTGTTTATGTACAAATAGAACACGCCTGTGTGCAGCACATACCACAGAACACACCTGTGTGCAGCACATACCACAGAACACGCCTGTGTGCAGCACATACCACAGAACACACCTGTGTGCAGCACATACCACAGAACATGCCTGTGTGCAGCACATACCACAGAACACGCCTGTGTGCAGCTCATACCGCAGAACACGCCTGTGTGCAGCACATACCGCAGAACACGCCGGTGTGCAGCACATACCGCAGAACACGCCTGTGTGCAGATATACCGCAGAACACGCCTGTGTGCAGCACATACCACAGAACACGCCTGTGTGCAGCACATTCCACAGAACATGCCTGTGTGCAGCACATACCACAGAACATGCCTGTGTGCAGCACATACCACAGAACACGCCTGTGTGCAGCACATACCACAGAACACGCCTGTGTGCAGCACATACCACAGAACATGCCTGTGTGCAGCACATACCACAGAACATGCCTGTGTGCAGCACATACCACAGAACACGCCTGTGTGCAGCACATACCACAGAACACGCCTGTGTGCAGTTCAGGTAAGTTTCCTTGTCTGATCAGTTAATTAATTGTGGTTAATGGCGCAGGGTTTAATGGAGCAGAATGAGGTGGATTAAGTATGCAGCAAGTTGGCTAGCAGAGAAGTAAAAATAGTGGATTCCTTTGTTGCAGTTACTGCACTGGGCTGGAATGATCTGCTGTCATGTGGAATTACTCTGCCAAGCCATGCATACCGGCCCTTTAAAGAGACCTCGCTAAGAAGGGAACGAAGATATTCTATACATACTGGACCAACACCCCCTCCATTGATTCGGGCGACCTGGGGAGTTAGTGATCACCCTGTGTAAAAATGATCACTGAGACCCACATACCAGCGAGGAGGAGAATGATGCACTGTACCCACCACGCGAGGAGGAGAATGATGCACTGTACCCACCACGCGAGGAGGAGAATGATGCATTGTACCCACCACGCGAGGAGGAGAATGATGCACTGTACCCACCACGCGAGGAGGAGAATGATGCACTGTACCCACCACGCGAGGAGGAGAATGATGCATTGTACCCACCACGCGAGGAGGAGAATGATGCATTGTACCCACCACGCGAGGAGGAGAATGATGCACTGTACCCACCACGCGAGGAGGAGAATGATGCATTGTACCCACCACGCGAGGAGGAGAATGATGCACTGTACCCACCACGCGAGGAGGAGAATGATGCACTGTACCCACCACGCGAGGAGGAGAAAGATGCACTGTACCCACCACGCGAGGAGGAGAATGATGCACTGTACCCACCACGCGAGGAGGAGAATGATGCACTGTACCCCCCACGCGAGGAGGAGGGAGCCAGGCTGGGGGGAGAGAGAGAGCCATGTTGGGGAGGTGGAGAAGAGGGATAGATAGCCATTACGGTTAGCCAGGTTAGGCAGAGGGGGGTAGAGATAGCCAGGCTGGGGGAGAGAGACAGGAGATGTACTAAGAAGGTTTGCAGAGTGTTTGTCTTTAGCAGCAGTGCTGGTGGAGGCTGAATGATGGAGATAACCTTTCCAGAAGATAGATGAAAATATGTGACATATATAAATTGTGAGGGATACAGACAGGTATAATAAAGGGCAGGAGACAGGAGGTTCTCCAGAGTCAGCTCCATATTTATGTCACTGGAAGAAAAGATCTGCCTGACACCTCCATCCTTCACACCCACCACCCCAGACACACAGACTACACCCGCCTCCTGCCTGCTGCAGCTGCGACATGCCAACAAGCACAGCGCTCTGATTGGCTGCAACAGTGCACAGTGCTGGAACTGGATTGGTCAGGGCGCCTGATTGGTCAATGCTTATTGTACTGTTATTTATTTCTGGGACAGGCAAGGTAAAGATTTAATCCAACATGCACAGCAACGTTTCGAACCCCCTGGGTCTTCGTCAAGCCTGGCTCTCTGTTTATATCCGTTATTGGGGGTTGTGGAGCCCTGGCTCCTGGCAAGTTAGTTCTCTGGGAATATCCCCCTTGTTCTAAGGGCTCCAGAGGAGTCTGATCAAGGTGATAATGATACAATGGCTACTCCAGGCTCTGTCCTTGTAGAGATGATTATCGGTCAGCACGTACACTGGCCCCCGGGGCCATGTCTGGACAATGAGGGCAGATGAGTCTCAGATAACCTTGCTGTGTGTACACTCACCGCGCCTCCTGCATGTTCTGGGACTGTGCGGGCCTGTCCTGTTTATGGAGATAATGCTGGGTAAAATAGAAATGATGCTACTGGATCCATGTGGAGATGGGCAGAAGGCAGCCGTATAACGATGGTCAGGGACAATGGACCAGCAATTCACCCCCTGCTCACATTGCACACCCCACAACGCACATACCCCAGCAGTGACTGTGCCTGGCTGTGCCTTCTCTGCACTCTCCAGATACCCCAGCAGTGACTGTGCCTGGCTGTGCCTTCTCTGCACTCTCCAGATACCCCAGCAGTGACTGTGCCTGGCTGTGCCTTCTCTGCACTCTCCAGATACCCCAGCAGTGACTGTGCCTGGCTGTGCCTTCTCTGCACTCTCCAGATACCCCAGCAGTGACTGTGCCTGGCTGTGCCTTCTCTGCACTCTCCAGATACCCCAGCAGTGACTGTGCCTGGCTGTGCCTTCTCTGCACTCTCCAGATACCCCAGCAGTGACTGTGCCTGGCTGTGCCTTCTCTGCACTCTCCAGATACCCCAGCAGTGACTGTGCCTGGCTGTGCCTTCTCTGCACTCTCCAGATACCCCAGCAGTGACTGTGCCTGGCTGTGCCTTCTCTGCACTCTCCAGATACAACAGCAGTGACTGTGCCTGGCTGTGCCTTCTCTGCACTCTCCAGATACCCCAGCAGTGACTGTGCCTGGCTGTGCCTTCTCTGCACTCTCCAGATACCCCAGCAGTGACTGTGCCTGGCTGTGCCTTCTCTGCACTCTCCAGATACCCCAGCAGTGACTGTGCCTGGCTGTGCCTTCTCTGCACTCTCCAGATACAACAGCAGTGACTGTGCCTGGCTGTGCCTTCTCTGCACTCTCCAGATACCCCAGCAGTGACTGTGCCTGGCTGTGCCTTCTCTGCACTCTCCAGATACCCCAGCAGTGACTGTGCCTGGCTGTGCCTTCTCTGCACTCTCCAGATACCCCAGCAGTGACTGTGCCTGGCTGTGCCTTCTCTGCACTCTCCAGATACCCCAGCAGTGACTGTGCCTGGCTGTGCCTTCTCTGCACTCTCCAGATACCCCAGCAGTGACTGTGCCTTCTCTGCACTCTCCAGATACCCCAGCAGTGACTGTGCCTGGCTGTGCCTTCTCTGCACTCTCCAGATACCCCAGCAGTGACTGTGCCTGGCTGTGCCTTCTCTGCACTCTGCAGATACCCCAGCAGTGACTGTGCCTGGCTGTGCCTTCTCTGCACTCTCCAGATACCCCAGCAGTGACTGTGCCTGGCTGTGCCTTCTCTGCACTCTCCAGATACAACAGCAGTGACTGTGCCTGGCTGTGCCTTCTCTGCACTCTCCAGATACCCCAGCAGTGACTGTGCCTGGCTGTGCCTTCTCTGCACTCTCCAGATACCCCAGCAGTGACTGTGCCTGGCTGTGCCTTCTCTGCACTCTCCAGATACCCCAGCAGTGACTGTGCCTGGCTGTGCCTTCTCTGCAGATACCCCAGCAGTGACTGTGCCTGGCAGTGCCTTCTCTGCACTCTCCAGATACTCCAGCAGTGACTGTGCCTGGCTGTGCCTTCTCTGCACTCTCCAGATACCCCAGCAGTGACTGTGCCTGGCTGTGCCTTCTCTGCACTCTCCAGATACTCCAGCAGTGACTGTGCCTGGCTGTGCCTTCTCTGCACTCTCCAGATACCCCAGCAGTGACTGTGCCTGGCTGTGCCTTCTCTGCACTCTCCAGATACCCCAGCAGTGACTGTGCCTGGCTGTGCCTTCTCTGCACTCTCCTACCTGTGGTTTATTACGGCTGAAGCCTGCGGCTCACAAGCCAATCAGCCCAGCTAATAGGAGCAGTAATGGCAGGGAATTGAGTTTGTGATTGATTGTGATGGTCTGTGCAGGGGAGGAAGTACTGAGAGATGATTATCTCTTGTCCCTGCTGGGTCCTGATATCTGCTGACCCCCTGCGGACATTGCACAATAAATGGTTAACTGCCTCTAATTCCTTTCTTTGGACGGAGGAGAAGCTTCCCCAGACATGGCAATAACAGGCAGCAGTGGGAATACCCCATCTAACCCAACCAGAGGGATTAATGAGGCGGGATGGTCTGTGTATGGCACCATGGAATGCTCAGGCCATTTCCGCCTCCGTGTCAGACCAGCTAACGGGTTACATACTGGCCTGAAAGATTAATGTAAGTTACATAACGCCAACATCCTGATGTGCCCAATAAAATAGCCACAGGTCACACCATACCCAGAGTCTCTCCGAGCCATCTGACTACTCCACTAATTGAAAGTTAATTATCCTAAAAGCCAGTGCGCAGGGTCTGTGCCAGGTTAGCGCCTCTTTCCTGACCACTGGAAATCTTCATTTCCCTCTCACTGTTCGGCAATTTCACGGGCCAGCAGTTCTTATACTGGAACAGGAACACAGCCATCTTTCCATCTCTCATCTGCACACATTCACCCCTTGCTTGTATCAGGTTTGATTCTAGGATGCAGGCTCTCAAAACCAGCAAAAGGTTACTCTGAGGGTTAGTCATCTGTGTGGACGGAAGAGGACCTGAAAGGCTGCGATCCACAAGTGTGTATTTCCTCCCAGTGTAAGATGCCAGTGGATGTTACACAATGTGTCATTATGTCACCTGGGAGCAGTGTAATCAGGGTACCACTGCAGATTCATGTCAAGGGAGTCTAGACTAATTTGGCAATGGCTCATGTTAATAAATAGGCATTTCATCTATTTGGATCATTTTATGATTTGCAGATTGCTGGTGGGATCCGGCGAGATACTTGCTTGTGAGCGATACCCGGTTATCAGGATATATATTTTTTGATGCAGTCGGTAGAAAATATCTGCGCTCAGTCAGCGGAAGCCGCGCCAAGAGACGCCCACGTGCTGGTGACCAGGTGGTGAATCAGACTGAAATGAACAGAATGACGGGTGTAATAACAGTGATATTAATTGTCGGGTGTAATAAGAGTGATATTAATTGTCGGGTGTAATAACTGTGATATTAATTGACGGGTGTAATAACAGTGATATTAATTGTCGGGTGTAATAACAGTGATATTAATTGTCGGGTGTAATAACAGTGATATTAATTGACGGGTGTAATAACTGTGATATTAATTGCCGGATGTAATAACCGTGATATTAATTGACGGATGTAATAACCGTGATATTAATTGACGGATGTAATAACCGTGATATTAATTGACGGATGTAATAAACGTGATATTAATTGACGGATGTAATAAACGTGATATTAATTGACGGATGTAATAACCGTGATATTAATTGACGGATGTAATAACAGTGATATTAATTGCTAGAGCGATGCTGAGCATTACAGTGATTTTCCAAAGCATTGGATATATTTGTTTATTATAAGCAAATCCATTAAAACCCCCACATCATGATGTAGTAATGCTGGCTGGACAGTCACCATGGCGGGCTGGATAATGATCAGATAACACAGGATCCAGTGCAGTATTTACATCCTATAGCTTTATGTCCACGTGCAAGTCTATCTGTAGTAGGAAGTCCACACATGTCCACGTGCAGGTCTATCTGTGGTGTGATGTCCATGTGCAGGCCTATCTGTGGTGGGAAGTCCACATATGTCCACGTGAAGACCTATCTGTGGTTTGAAGTCCACACATGTCCACGTGAAGACCTATCTGTGGTTTGAAGTCCACACATGTCCACGTGCAGGTCTATCTGTGGTGTGAAGTCCACACATGTCCATGTGCAGGTCTATCTGTGGTGTGAAGTCCACACATGTCCATGTGCAGGTCTATCTGTGGTGTGAAGTTCCAGTCCACGTGGAGGCCTATCTGTGGTGTGAAGTTCCAGTCCACATGGAGGCCTATCTGTGGTGTGAAGTTCCAGTCCACATGGAGGCCTATCTGTGGTGTGATGCACATCAAGGGGCAAGCATGATAAATATCTAGAGATGGGTAATTACCAGGAACATTCACTCCCATTATCGTTCTCCTGACAAACTGTTAAATGGACTCCAGCACCTACCAATCTTAGAGTTCAATAGAAAATAACTGTGTAGAAGATACAAACTGCGAGATCTTCTCTGGGAAAATGCACATGCTCCAAGGAGAGGTAAATACACGGTCCAAAGAGAAGGAGAAACGTGCAGACTCATTCCTGGCGAAAAACATCTTAAGGGAAGGTCACCTTAATGGAGGATGAAGCTGGTATTCCTCCTAGAGACGGATACATGTGATATAACTGTGCTTTTACTGACCCACTCCTGCTCACACGTGGAACTTATGCCACTCCGAAGTCCCGGTAATGAAATACACCACAGCCATAGAAAATAATCCTCATGGGAAGGTGCGATGGGTAGTGAATAATCGTGATAAAATAACAAACCAATTTAAACCGCGCTTTTCTAAATTCTCCCGCCACAGTGCACAAGACAGCTTTGGAAGGTAGAATTTGTGGGGGTTTCAGAAACCCCTCAAACTGTGGCCGAGTATTATAACCCTGTGTTCTCCATGCTGGCCTCATTACAATCTCCACAACATCTCCATTACCACAAAATTTATGCTGAGGAGAAATCGCCCATTACATAAAAAGCTTTGGGGAAAAGAAATAAAAGGAGTCATTTTGGATAATAACATAATAAAAGGGGAATAAAACATATCCCAGCCGTCTACATGAACAGGGAAATTAACCCTGTCAGCTGGCGGCCTCTCCCTCATAGATTAGCACACATGTAGCCGATTACTGGCCCTCTTATCCTGTGCACCCAGCGCTCCTCTCCCCAGTGTGACCCACTGAACCCAGCGCTCCTCTCCCCAGTGTGACCCACTGCACCCAGCGCTCCTCTCCCCAGTGTGACCCACTGCACCCAGCGCTCCTCTCCCCAGTGTGACCCACTGGACCCAGCGCTCCTCTCCCCAGTGTGACCCACTGCACCCAGCGCTCCTCTCCCCAGTGTGACCCACTGCACCCAGCGCTCCTCTCCCCAGTGTGACCCACTGGACCCAGCGCTCCTCTCCCCAGTGTGACCCACTGCACCCAGCGCTCCTCTCCCCAGTGTGACCCACTGCACCCAGCGCTCCTCTCCCCAGTGTGACCCACTGCACCCAGCGCTCCTCTCCCCAGTGTGACCCACTGCACCCAGCGCTCCTCTCCCCAGTGTGACCCACTGCACCCAGCGCTCCTCTCCCCAGTGTGACCCACTGCACCCAGCGCTCCTCTCCCCAGTGTGACCCACTGCACCCAGCGCTCCTCTCCCCAGTGTGACCCACTGCACCCAGCGCTCCTCTCCCCAGTGTGACCCACTGCACCCAGCGCTCCTCTCCCCAGTGTGACCCACTGCACCCAGCGCTCCTCTCCCCAGTGTGACCCACTGCACCCAGCGCTCCTCTCCCCAGTGTGACCCACTGCACCCAGCGCTCCTCTCCCCAGTGTGACCCACTGCACCCAGCGCTCCTCTCCCCAGTGTGACCCACTGGACCCAGCGCTCCTCTCCCCAGTGTGACCCACTGCACCCAGCGCTCCTCTCCCCAGTGTGACCCACTGCACCCAGCGCTCCTCTCCCCAGTGTGACCCACTGGACCCAGCGCTCCTCTCCCCAGTGTGACCCACTGCACCCAGCGCTCCTCTCCCCAGTGTGACCCACTGCACCCAGCGCTCCTCTCCCCAGTGTGACCCACTGCACCCAGCGCTCCTCTCCCCAGTGTGACCCACTGCACCCAGCGCTCCTCTCCCCAGTGTGACCCACTGCACCCAGCGCTCCTCTCCCCAGTGTGACCCACTGGACCCAGCGCTCCTCTCCCCAGTGTGACCCACTGCACCCAGCGCTCCTCTCCCCAGTGTGACCCACTGCACCCAGCGCTCCTCTCCCCAGTGTGACCCACTGCACCCAGCGCTCCTCTCCCCAGTGTGACCCACTGGACCCAGCGCTCCTCTCCCCAGTGTGACCCACTGCACCCAGCGCTCCTCTCCCCAGTGTGACCCACTGGACCCAGCGCTCCTCTCCCCAGTGTGACCCACTGCACCCAGCGCTCCTCTCCCCAGTGTGACCCACTGCACCCAGCGCTCCTCTCCCCAGTGTGACCCACTGGACCCAGCGCTCCTCTCCCCAGTGTGACCCACTGCACCCAGCGCTCCTCTCCCCAGTGTGACCCACTGGACCCAGCGCTCCTCTCCCCAGTGTGACCCACTGCACCCAGCGCTCCTCTCCCCAGTGTGACCCACTGCACCCAGCGCTCCTCTCCCCAGTGTGACCCACTGCACCCAGCGCTCCTCTCCCCAGTGTGACCCACTGCACCCAGCGCTCCTCTCACCAGTGTGACCCACTGCACCCAGCCCTCCTCTCCCCAGTGTGACCCACTGCACCCAGCGCTCCTCTCCCCAGTGTGACCCACTGCACCCAGCGCTCCTCTCCCCAGTGTGACCCACTGCACCCAGCGCTCCTCTCCCCAGTGTGACCCACTGCACCCAGCCCTCCTCTCCCCAGTGTGACCCACTGCACCCAGCGCTCCTCTCCCCAGTGTGACCCACTGCACCCAGCGCTCCTCTCCCCAGTGTGACCCACTGGACCCAGCGCTCCTCTCCCCAGTGTGACCCACTGGACCCAGCGCTCCTCTCCCCAGTGTGACCCACTGCACCCAGCGCTCCTCTCCCCAGTGTGACCCACTGCACCCAGCGCTCCTCTCCCCAGTGTGACCCACTGCACCCAGCGCTCCTCTCCCCAGTGTGACCCACTGGACCCAGCGCTCCTCTCCCCAGTGTGACCCACTGCACCCAGCGCTCCTCTCCCCAGTGTGACCCACTGGACCCAGCGCTCCTCTCCCCAGTGTGACCCACTGCACCCAGCGCTCCTCTCCCCAGTGTGACCCACTGCACCCAGCGCTCCTCTCCCCAGTGTGACCCACTGCACCCAGCGCTCCTCTCCCCAGTGTGACCCACTGCACCCAGCGCTCCTCTCCCCAGTGTGACCCACTGGACCCAGCGCTCCTCTCCCCAGTGTGACCCACTGCACCCAGCGCTCCTCTCCCCAGTGTGACCCACTGGACCCAGCGCTCCTCTCCCCAGTGTGACCCACTAGACCAACAGACTCCAATAAAATAGGTACTTGGGGGTTAAAACGCACAGTTTTCTTCATCTCTCGTGGCTTGGTTGTCATGGTAACCTTGCAGTCTGGACTGGGATTTGGTAAGGAGGCCATTTTAAACTGCCTGACAGTTACTATATCAGCGGTCCCTATCACTAGCCATTAACTGCGCAAAGTGCTAAACTCTGCGCCGTGTGTCTGGGAGATCTGGCATGCATGCTTGTCACAGCTACAGTAATATAATACAGGTCATTTTTATCTGCACAGGTAACTTATACAGACCCTTATACCATGTATTAAAGGACACGTGTCAACAGTTAAGTTCTGTTTAATGGAAAGATTGCAATTAGTGTAGTGATTTTAAATAGAAATGCTTTAATGAAAGAATACAAATAGAGTTCCTTAATGTACCCTCTTTGCTCTGTATAGCTCTATCAGGGGCGGACATGTTGTTTAGAATCTTTGCTCTGTATAGCTCTATCAGGGGGAGGACATGTTGTTTAGAATCTTTGCTCTGTATAGCTCTATCAGGGGGCAGACATGTTGTTTAGAATCTTTGCTCTGTATAGCTCTATCAGGGGGCAGACATGTTGTTTAGAATCTTTGCTCTGTATAGCTCTATCAGGGGGCGGACATGTTGTTTAGAATCTTTGCTCTGTATAGCTCTATCAGGGACGGACATGTTGTTTAGAATCTTTGCTCTGTATAGCTCTATCAGGGGCAGACGTGTTGTTTAGAATTTTTGCTCTGTATAGCTCTATCGGGGGGCGGACATGATGTTTGGAATCTTTGCTCTGTATAGCTCTATCAGGGGGCAGACATGTTTAGAATCTTTGCTCTGTATAGCTCTATCAGTGGGAGGACATATTGTTTAGAATCATTGCTCTGTTTAGCTCTATCAGGGGGCAGACATGTTTAGAATCTTTGCTCTGTATAGCTCTATCAGGGGGCAGACATGTTGTTTAGAATCTTTGCTCTGTATAGCTCTATCAGTGGGAGGACATATTGTTTAGAATCTTTGTTCTGTATAGCTCTATCAGTGGCAAGGACATATTGTTTAGAATCTTTGCTCTGTATAGCTCTATCAGGGGTGGACATATTGTATAGAATCTTTGCTCTGTATAGCTCTATCAGGGGTGGACATATTGTATAGAATCTTTGCTCTGTATAGCTCTATCAAGGGGCGGACATGTTGTTTAGAATATTTGCTCTATATAGCTCTATCAGTGGGAGGACATATTGTATAGAATCTTTGCTCTGTATAGCTCTATCAGTGGGAGGACATATTGTATAGAATCTTTGCTATGTATAGCTCTATCAGTGGGAGGACATATTGTATAGAATCTTTGCTCTGTATAGCTCTATCAGGGGGTGGTCATGGTTAGAAACTTTGCTCTGTATAGCTCTATCAGGGGGAGGACATGTTGTTTAGAATCTTTGCTCTGTATAGCTCTATCAGGGGGCGGACATGTTGTTTAGAATCTTTGCTCTGTATAGCTCTATCAGGGGTGGACATATTGTATAGAATCTTTGCTCTGTATAGCTCTATCAAGGGGCGGACATGTTGTTTAGAATCTTTGCTCTGTATAGCTCTATCAGTGGGAGGACATAATGTATAGAATCTTTGCTCTGTATAGCTCTATCAGTGGGAGGACATATTGTATAGAATCTTTGCTATGTATAGCTCTATCAGTGGGAGGACATATTGTATAGAATCTTTGCTCTGTATAGCTCTATCAGGGGGTGGTCATGGTTAGAAACTTTGCTCTGTATAGCTCTATCAGGGGGAGGACATGTTGTTTAGAATCTTTGCTCTGTATAGCTCTATCAGGGGGCGGACATGTTGGTTAGAATCTTTGCACTGTATAGCTCTATCAGGGGGCGGACATGTTGTTTAGAATCTTTGCTCTGTATAGCTCTATCAGGGGGCAGACATGTTGTTTAGAATCGTTGCTCTGTATAGCTCTATCAGGGGGCAGACATGTTGTTTGGAGTCTTTGCTCTGTATAGCTCTATCAGGGGGCAGACATGTTGTTTAGAATCGTTGCTCTGTATAGCTCTATCAGGGGGCAGACATGTTGTTTAGAATCGTTGCTCTGTATAGTTCTATCAGGGGGCAGACATGTTGTTTAGAATCGTTGCTCTGTATAGCTCTATCAGGGGGAGGGACATGTTGTTTAGAATCTTTGCTCTGTATAGCTCTATCAGGGCCGGACATGTTGTTTAGAATCGTTGCTCTGTATAGTTCTATCAGGGGCAGACATGTTGTTTAGAATCGTTGCTCTGTATAGCTCTATCAGGGGGAGGGACATGTTGTTTAGAATCTTTGCTCTGTATAGCTCTATCAGGGCCGGACATGTTGTTTAGAATCGTTGCTCTGTATAGTTCTATCAGGGGGCGGACATGTTGTTTAGAATATTTGCTCTGTATAGCTCTATCAGGGCCGGACATGTTGTTTAGAATCGTTGCTCTGTATAGTTCTATCAGGGGGCGGACATGTTGTTTAGAATCTTTGCTCTGTATAGCTCTATCAGGGGCGGACATGTTGTTTAGAATCGTTGCTCTGTATAGTTCTATCAGGGGGCGGACATGTTGTTTAGAATCTTTGCTCTGTATAGCTCTATCAGGGCCGGACATGTTGTTTAGAATCTTTGCTCTGTATAGCTCTATCAGGGGGCGGACATGTTGGTTAGAATCTTTGCTCTGTATAGCTCTATCAGGGGGAGGACATGTTGTTTAGAATCTTTGCTCTGTATAGCTCTATCAGGGGGAGGACATATTGTTTAGAATCATTGCTCTGTTTAGCTCTATCAGGGGGCAGACATGTTTAGAATCTTTGCTCTGTATAGCTCTATCAGGGGCAGACGTGTTGTTTAGAATTTTTGCTCTGTATAGCTCTATCGGGGGGCGGACATGTTGTTTGGAATCTTTGCTCTGTATAGCTCTATCAGGGGGCAGACATGTTTAGAATCTTTGCTCTGTATAGCTCTATCAGGGGGCAGACATGTTGTTTAGAATCTTTGCTCTGTATAGCTCTATCAGTGGGAGGACATATTGTTTAGAATCTTTGTTCTGTATAGCTCTATCAGTGGCAAGGACATATTGTTTAGAATCTTTGCTCTGTATAGCTCTATCAGGGGTGGACATATTGTATAGAATCTTTGCTCTGTATAGCTCTATCAGGGGTGGACATATTGTATAGAATCTTTGCTCTGTATAGCTCTATCAAGGGGCGGACATGTTGTTTAGAATATTTGCTCTATATAGCTCTATCAGTGGGAGGACATATTGTATAGAATCTTTGCTCTGTATAGCTCTATCAGTGGGAGGACATATTGTATAGAATATTTGCTCTGTATAGCTCTATCAGGGGGTGGTCATGGTTAGAAACTTTGCTCTGTATAGCTCTATCAGGGGGAGGACATGTTGTTTAGAATCTTTGCTCTGTATAGCTCTATCAGGGGGCGGACATGTTGTTTAGAATCTTTGCTCTGTATAGCTCTATCAGGGGTGGACATATTGTATAGAATCTTTGCTCTGTATAGCTCTATCAAGGGGCGGACATGTTGTTTAGAATCTTTGCTCTGTATAGCTCTATCAGTGGGAGGACATAATGTATAGAATCTTTGCTCTGTATAGCTCTATCAGTGGGAGGACATATTGTATAGAATCTTTGCTATGTATAGCTCTATCAGTGGGAGGACATATTGTATAGAATCTTTGCTCTGTATAGCTCTATCAGGGGGTGGTCATGGTTAGAAACTTTGCTCTGTATAGCTCTATCAGGGGGAGGACATGTTGTTTAGAATCTTTGCTCTGTATAGCTCTATCAGGGGGCGGACATGTTGGTTAGAATCTTTGCTCTGTATAGCTCTATCAGGGGGCGGACATGTTGTTTAGAATCTTTGCTCTGTATAGCTCTATCAGGGGGCAGACATGTTGTTTAGAATCGTTGCTCTGTATAGCTCTATCAGGGGGCAGACATGTTGTTTGGAGTCTTTGCTCTGTATAGCTCTATCAGGGGGCAGACATGTTGTTTAGAATCGTTGCTCTGTATAGTTCTATCAGGGGGCAGACATGTTGTTTAGAATCGTTGCTCTGTATAGCTCTATCAGGGGAAGGGACATGTTGTTTAGAATCTTTGCTCTGTATAGCTCTATCAGGGCCGGACATGTTGTTTAGAATCGTTGCTCTGTATAGTTCTATCAGGGGCAGACATGTTGTTTAGAATCGTTGCTCTGTATAGCTCTATCAGGGGGAGGGACATGTTGTTTAGAATCTTTGCTCTGTATAGCTCTATCAGGGGGTGGTCATGGTTAGAAACTTTGCTCTGTATAGCTCTATCAGGGGGAGGACATGTTGTTTAGAATCTTTGCTCTGTATAGCTCTATCAGGGGGCGGACATGTTGGTTAGAATCTTTGCTCCGTATAGCTCTATCAGGGGGCGGACATGTTGTTTAGAATCTTTGCTCTGTATAGCTCTATCAGGGGGCAGACATGTTGTTTAGAATCGTTGCTCTGTATAGCTCTATCAGGGGGCAGACATGTTGTTTGGAGTCTTTGCTCTGTATAGCTCTATCAGGGGGCAGACATGTTGTTTGGAGTCTTTGCTCTGTATAGTTCTATCAGGGGGCAGACATGTTGTTTAGAATCGTTGCTCTGTATAGTTCTATCAGGGGGCAGACATGTTGTTTAGAATCGTTGCTCTGTATAGCTCTATCAGGGGGAGGGACATGTTGTTTAGAATCTTTGCTCTGTATAGCTCTATCAGGGCCGGACATGTTGTTTAGAATCGTTGCTCTGTATAGTTCTATCAGGGGCAGACATGTTGTTTAGAATCGTTGCTCTGTATAGCTCTATCAGGGGGAGGGACATGTTGTTTAGAATCTTTGCTCTGTATAGCTCTATCAGGGCCGGACATGTTGTTTAGAATCGTTGCTCTGTATAGTTCTATCAGGGGGCGGACATGTTGTTTAGAATATTTGCTCTGTATAGCTCTATCAGGGCCGGACATGTTGTTTAGAATCGTTGCTCTGTATAGTTCTATCAGGGGGCGGACATGTTGTTTAGAATCTTTGCTCTGTACAGCTCTATCAGGGGCGGACATGTTGTTTAGAATCGTTGCTCTGTATAGTTCTATCAGGGGGCGGACATGTTGTTTAGAATCTTTGCTCTGTATAGCTCTATCAGGGCCGGACATGTTGTTTAGAATCTTTGCTCTGTATAGCTCTATCAGGGGGCGGACATGTTGGTTAGAATCTTTGCTCTGTATAGCTCTATCAGGGGGCGGACATGTTGTTTAGAATCTTTGCTCTGTATAGCTCTATCAGGGGGCAGACATGTTGTTTAGAATCGTTGCTCTGTATAGTTCTATCAGGGAGCGGACATGCTGTTTAGAATCGTTGCTCTGTATAGTTCTATCAGGGGGCGGACATGCTGTTTAGAATCTTTGCTCTGTATCGCTCTACGTGCGGACATGTTGATATACACGTCAGACGGTACACGGAATTTGGGTAACAGTGCGCCACCAATCTGATTGGACATGAGGTAAATCACTATTACCAGCCAGGTCCCGGCTTTAACACTGCACAGGTCAGAAGGCGTTGCCGCACATTACACCACAAACTGGCAAAATAACCGCATGCCACATCCTGCGCCAAACAGCGCTCCCGCTGAGCAGGTTAACAGGTGCCGTGTTTAGTTATGTGATGTGTGAACACATCCGATACCTATTAGAAAGGATTCAGGATGATGAAAGGCTCACAGGAAAGTGCTGCTAAAATGTTTGCTTGGCGCGGCCTGCCGAGAGCTCAACACTTTGATCTGACGACTCTTCTGAAACATGCATTTTCCAGCTAAAGCTCCAGAGAGGGATGTTTGAAGTGAGGTGAGGGAATCGGTGTAACCAGCAGGAACCACACTGAGACCCCCAGCAGAGATTCCCATCAGAGACTGAGTGAGACCCCCACTCCCCAGCAGAGATTCCCATCAGAGACTGCGTGAGACCCCCACTCCCCAGCAGAGATTCCCATCAGAGACTGCGTGAGACCCCCACTCCCCAGCAGAGATTCCCATCAGAGACTGAGTGAGACCCCCGCTCCCCAGCAGAGATTCCCATCAGAGACTGCGTGAGACCCCCACTCCCCAGCAGAGATTCCCATCAGAGACTGCGTGAGACCCCCACTCCCCAGCAGAGATTCCCATCAGAGACTGCGTGAGACCCCCACTCCCCAGCAGAGATTCCCATCAGAGACTGCGTGAGACCCTCGCTCCCCAGCAGAGATTCCCATCAGAGACTGCGTGAGACCCCCGCTCCCCAGCAGAGATTCCCATCAGAGACTGCGTGAGACCCCCACTCCCCAGCAGAGATTCCCATCAGAGACTGCGTGAGACCCCCACTCCCCAGCAGAGATTCCCATCAGAGACTGAGTGAGACCCCCACTCCCCAGCAGAGATTCCCATCAGAGACTGCGTGAGACCCCCACTCCCCAGCAGAGATTCCCATCAGAGACTGCGTGAGACCCCCACTCCCCAGCAGAGATTCCCATCAGAGACTGCGTGAGACCCCCGCTCCCCAGCAGAGATTCCCATCAGAGACTGCGTGAGACCCCCGCTCCCCAGCAGAGATTCCCATCAGAGACTGAGTGAGACCCCCGCTCCCCAGCAGAGATTCCCATCAGAGACTGCGTGAGACCCCCACTCCCCAGCAGAGATTCCCATCAGAGACTGAGTGAGACCCCCACTCCCCAGCAGAGATTCCCATCAGAGACTGCGTGAGACCCTCACTCCCCAGCAGAGATTCCCATCAGAGACTGCGTGAGACCCCCGCTCCCCAGCAGAGATTCCCATCAGAGACTGCGTGAGACCCCCGCTCCCCAGCAGAGATTCCCATCAGAGACTGAGTGAGACCCCCACTCCCCAGCAGAGATTCCCATCAGAGACTGCGTGAGACCCCCGCTCCCCAGCAGAGATTCCCATCAGAGACTGAGTGAGACCCCCGCTCCCCAGCAGAGATTCCCATCAGAGACTGCGTGAGACCCCCACTCCCCAGCAGAGATTCCCATCAGAGACTGAGTGAGACCCCCACTCCCCAGCAGAGATTCCCATCAGAGACTGAGTGAGACCCCTGCTCCCCAGCAGAGATTCCCATCAGAGACTGAGTGAGACCCCCACTCCCCAGCAGAGATTCCCATCAGAGACTGAGTGAGACCCCCACTCCCCAGCAGAGATTCCCATCAGAGACTGAGTGAGACTACCACTCCCCAGCAGAGATTCCCATCGGAGACTGAGTGAGACCCCCACTCCCCAGCAGAGATTCCCATCAGAGACTGCGTGAGACCACCACTCCCCAGCAGAGATTCCCATCAGAGACTGCGTGAGACCCCCACTCCCCAGCAGAGATTCCCATCAGAAACTGTGTGAGACCCCCACTCCTCAGCAGAGATTCCCATCAGAGACTGCGTGAGACCCCCACTCCCCAGCAGAGATTCCCATCAGAGACTGCGTGAGACCCCCACTCCCCAGCAGAGATTCCCATCAGAGACTGCGTGAGACCCCCACTCCCCAGCAGAGATTCCCATCAGAGACTGAGTGAGACCCCCACTCCCCAGCAGAGATTCACATCAGAGACTGCGTGAGACCCCCACTCCCCAGCAGAGATTCCCATCGGAGACTGCGTGAGACCCCCGCTCCCCAGCAGAGATTCCCATCAGAGACTGCGTGAGACCCCCACTCCCCAGCAGAGATTTCCATCGGAGACTGCGTGAGACCCCCACTCCCCAGCAGAGATTCCCATCAGAAACTGTGTGAGACCCCCACTCCTCAGCAGAGATTCCCATCAGAGACTGAGTGAGACCCCCGCTCCCCAGCAGAGATTCCCATCAGAGACTGCGTGAGACCCCCACTCCGCAGCAGAGATTCCCATCGGAGACTGCGTGAGACCCCCACTCCCCAGGAGAGATTCCCATCAGAAACTGTGTGAGACCCCCACTCCTCAGCAGAGATTCCCATCAGAGACTGAGTGAGACCCCCGCTCCCCAGCAGAGATTCCCATCAGAGACTGCATGAGACCCCCACTCCCCAGCAGAGATTCCCATCAGAGACTGCGTGAGACCCCCACTTCCCAGCAGAGATTGCCATTAGGGTTGGGAACCCTACCTCAGTAAACTAATCAGTATAATACAGCATACCTCGATACAGTAATCAGTATAATACAGCCTGCCTCGGTACAGTAATCAGTATAATACAGCCTGCCTCGGTACAGTAATCAGTATAACATAACCTACCTCAGTAAACTAATCAGTATAATACAGCATGCCTCGATACAGTAATCAGTATAACATAACTTACCTCAGTAAACTAATCAGTATAATACAGCCTGCCGCGATACAGTAATCATTATAGCATAACCTACCTCAGTAAACTAATCAGTATAATACAGCCTGCCTCGATACAGTAATCAGTATAATACAGCCTGCCTCGGTACAGTAATCAGTATAATACAGCCTGCCTCGGTACAGTAATCAGTATAACATAACCTACCTCAGTAAACTAATCAGTATAATACAGCCTGCCTCAATACAGTAATCAGTATAACATAACCTACCTCAGTAAACTAATCAGTATAATACAGCCTGCCTCGATACAGTAATCAGTATAACATAACCTACCTCAGTAAACTAATCAGTATAATACAGCATGCCTCGATACAGTAATCAGTATAATACAGCCTGCCTCGGTACAGTAATCAGTATAACATAACCTACCTCAGTAAACTAATCAGTATAATACAGCCTGCCTCAATACAGTAATCAGTATAACATAACCTACCTCAGTAAACTAATCAGTATAATACAGCCTGCCTCGATACAGTAATCATTATAGCATAACCTACCTCAGTAAACTAATCAGTATAATACAGCCTGCCTCGATACAGTAATCAGTATAATACAGCCTGCCTCAATACAGTAATCAGTATAATACAGCCTGCCTCGGTACAGTAATCAGTATAACATAACCTACCTCAGTAAACTAATCAGTATAATAGAGCCTGCCTCAATACAGTAATCAGTATAACATAACCTACCTCAGTAAACTAATCAGTATAATACAGCCGCCGCGATACAGTAATCAGTATAACATAACCTACCTCAGTAAACTAATCAGTATAATACAGCATGCCTCGATACAGTAATCAGTATAATACAGCCTGCCTCGGTACAGTAATCAGTATAACATAACCTACCTCAGTAAACTAATCAGTATAATACAGCCTGCCTCGATACAGTAATCAGTATAACATAACCTACCTCAGTAAACTAATCAGTATAATACAGCCTGCCTCGATACAGTAATCAGTATAATACAGCCTGCCTCGGTACAGTAATCAGTATAATACAGCCTGCCTCGGTACAGTAATCAGTATAATACAGCCTGCCTCGGTACAGTAATCAGTATAACATAACCTACCTCAGTAAACTAATCAGTATAATACAGCCTGCCGCGATACAGTAATCAGTATAACATAACCTACCTCAGTAAACTAATCAGTATAATACAGCATGCCTCGATACAGTAATCAGTATAATACAGCCTGCCTCGGTACAGTAATCAGTATAACATAACCTACCTCAGTAAACTAATCAGTATAATACAGCATGCCTCGATACAGTAATCAGTATAATACAGCCTGCCTCGGTACAGTAATCAGTATAACATAACCTACCTCAATAAACTAATCATCAGTATAATACAGCCTGCCTTATTATAACAGAGATGACAGCAAGGCCAACCTGTGTACAACAATCTTTATAAAGCAGTCAGCCTTTGTATAACACCAGTGATATTTGCTACATGCACCACGAATGTAAATCTCTCCTGACTTGGTGTAGAATATATCCCTTATCCTGAACACGGAGCAGGTGAGCGATGGACATGCAAAGGGTTAATGCCAGGATTACGGGGGATCTGAATAACACATAATCCCCAAATGACCCTGCCTGGCAACGTTCAGTGGGGGACGCACTGCACACGATGTGCATCCTGCACCGGAGGAGCAGAGTGGGCGGGACTTTGCAGCTGGTGGGAGCAAGGGAGTTGGGAACGGGGACAAACAGATGTGGCTTTGGTGACAAGAGCAGCGGAGGGGGTGACACTGATGAAGTTGGTGTATTGTTGTATTTAGTGAGTCGGAGGCACGGGAGAGTTCCTGACCTGGATTTTAATGCAATAAAGTTTTACTCTGCACCTAGCGGAAAGCTCTCAGGATGCGCTACTTTTTATAGGACCAACCTAGAAATTATACAGACGCCGTGTACAGGAGACGAGGGTAGAACATAAATCACAGGGTCTCTGAAGCTCATGTACAACAACATCATAGCAGGAATTTTATGTCCGTTCAATAAAAGGATGGCAGTGTGTAATGAATACAGCGGATTGGGAGCCATCCCAGTATCAGCAGTGAGCATGTTATAGGGACAGGATGTCCCACATCCACCATCAACATCACAAACACACATAAAACCTCAGACTTATCTAATTACTGCCACAGCATCCAAATATCAGCAACACAGGCTGCAGTCACCACGCACGGCATCCAAATACCAGCAACACAGGCTGCAGTCACCACGCACGGCATCCAAATACCAGCAACACAGGCTGCAGTCACCACGCACGGTATCCAAATACCAGCAACACAGGCTGCAGTCACCACGCACGGCATCCAAATACCAGCAACACAGGCTGCAGTCACCACGCACGGCATCCAAATACCAGCAACACAGGCTGCAGTCACCACGCACGGCATCCAAATACCAGCAACACAGGCTGCAGTCACCACGCACGGTATCCAAATACCAGCAACACAGGCTGCAGTCACCACGCACGGCATCCAAATACCAGCAACACAGGCTGCAGTCACCACGCACTGCATCCAAATACCAGCAACACAGGCTGCAGTCACCACGCACGGCATCCAAATACCAGCAACACAGGCTGCAGTCACCACGCACGGCATCCAAATATCAGCAACACAGGCTGCAGTCACCACGCACGGCATCCAAATATCAGCAACACAGGCTGCAGTCACCACGCACGGCATCCAAATACCAGCAACACAGGCTGCAGTCACCACGCACGGCATCCAAATATCAGCAACACAGGCTGCAGTCACCACGCACGGCATCCAAATACCAGCAACACAGGCTGCAGTCACCACGCACGGCATCCAAATACCAGCAACACAGGCTGCAGTCACCACGCACTGCATCCAAATACCAGCAACACAGGCTGCAGTCACCACGCACGGCATCCAAATTTCAGCAACACAGGCTGCAGTCACCACGCACGGCATCCAAATACCAGCAACACAGGCTGCAGTCACAACGCACGGCATCCAAATACCAGCAACACAGGCTGCAGTCACCACGCACGGCATCCAAATACCAGCAACACAGGCTGCAGTCACCACGCACGGCATCCAAATACCAGCAACACAGGCTGCAGTCACCACGCACGGCATCCAAATACCAGCAACACAGGCTGCAGTCACCACGCACGGCATCCAAATACCAGCAACACAGGCTGCAGTCACCACGCACGGCATCCAAATACCAGCAACACAGGCTGCAGTCACCACGCACGGCATCCAAATACCAGCAACACAGGCTGCAGTCACCACGCACGGCATCCAAATACCAGCAACACAGGCTGCAGTCACAACGCACGGCATCCAAATACCAGCAACACAGGCTGCAGTCACCACGCACGGCATCCAAATACCAGCAACACAGGCTGCAGTCACCACGCACGGCATCCAAATACCAGCAACACAGGCTGCAGTCACCACGCACGGCATCCAAATACCAGCAACACAGGCTGCAGTCACCACGCACGGCATCCAAATACCAGCAACACAGGCTGCAGTCACCACGCACGGCATCCAAATACCAGCAACACAGGCTGCAGTCACCACGCACGGCATCCAAATATCAGCAACACAGGCTGCAGTCACCACGCACGGCATCCAAATACCAGCAACACAGGCTGCAGTCACCATGCACGGCATCCAAATACCAGCAACACAGGCTGCAGTCACCACGCACGGCATCCAAATACCAGCAACACAGGCTGCAGTCACAACGCACGGCATCCAAATACCAGCAACACAGGCTGCAGTCACCACGCACGGCATCCAAATACCAGCAACACAGGCTGCAGTCACCACGCACGGCATCCAAATACCAGCAACACAGGCTGCAGTCACCACGCACGGCATCCAAATACCAGCAACACAGGCTGCAGTCACCACGCACGGTATCCAAATACCAGCAACACAGGCTGCAGTCACCACGCACGGCATCCAAATACCAGCAACACAGGCTGCAGTCATTATTGGGGTCTGGTCTCTTGGGTGAGGTCATTATTGGGGTCTGTTCTCTCGGGTGAGGTCATTATTGGGGTCTGTTCTCTCCGGTGAGGTCATTATTGGGGTCTGTTCTCTCGGGTGAGGTCATTATTGGGGTCTGTTCTCTCTGGTAAGGTCATTATTGGGGTCTGTTCTCTCTGGTAAGGTCATTATTGGGGTCTGTTCTCTCCGGTAAGGTCATTATTGGGGTCTGTTCTCTCTGGTGAGGTCATTATTGGGGTCTGTTCTCTCTGGTAAGGTCATTATTGGGGTCTGTTCTCTCGGGTGAGGTCATTATTGGGGTCTGTTCTCTCTGGTGAGGTCATTATTGGGGTCTGTTCTCTCTGGTAAGGTCATTATTGGGGTCTGTTCTCTCCGGTAAGGTCATTATTGGGGTCTGTTCTCTCCGGTGAGGTCATTATTGGGGTCTGTTCTCTCCGGTGAGGTCATTATTGGGGTCTGTTCTCTCTGGTGAGGTCATTATTGGGGTCTGTTCTCTCCGGTAAGGTCATTATTGGGGTCTGTTCTCTCTGGTAAGGTCATTATTGGGGTCTGTTCTCTCCGGTAAGGTCATTATTGGGGTCTGTTCTCTCGGGTGAGGTCATTATTGGGGTCTGTTCTCTCTGGTAAGGTCATTATTGGGGTCTGTTCTCTCTGGTAAGGTCATTATTGGGGTCTGTTCTCTCGGGTGAGGTCATTATTGGGGTCTGTTCTCTCTGGTGAGGTCATTATTGGGGTCTGTTCTCTCTGGTAAGGTCATTATTGGGGTCTGTTCTCTCTGGTGAGGTCATTATTGGGGTCTGTTCTCTCTGGTGAGGTCATTATTGGGGTCTGTTCTCTCTGGTGAGGTCATTATTGGGGTCTGTTCTCTCTGGTGAGGTCATTATTGGGGTCTGTTCTCTCCAGTGAGGTCATTATTGGGGTCTGTTCTCTCCGGTGAGGTCATTATTGGGGTCTGTTCTCTCCGGTGAGGTCATTATTGGGGTCTGTTCTCTCCGGTAAGGTCATTATTGGGGTCTGTTCTCTCCGGTAAGGTCATTATTGGGGTCTGTTCTCTCGGGTGAGGTCATTATTGGGGTCTGTTCTCTCTGGTAAGGTCATTATTGGGGTCTGTTCTCTCTGGTAAGGTCATTATTGGGGTCTGTTCTCTCGGGTGAGGTCATTATTGGGGTCTGTTCTCTCTGGTGAGGTCATTATTGGGGTCTGTTCTCTCTGGTAAGGTCATTATTGGGGTCTGTTCTCTCTGGTGAGGTCATTATTGGGGTCTGTTCTCTCTGGTGAGGTCATTATTGGGGTCTGTTCTCTCTGGTGAGGTCATTATTGGGGTCTGTTCTCTCTGGTGAGGTCATTATTGGGGTCTGTTCTCTCCGGTGAGGTCATTATTGGGGTCTGTTCTCTCCGGTGAGGTCATTATTGGGGTCTGTTCTCTCCGGTGAGGTCATTATTGGGGTCTGTTCTCTCTGGTGAGGTCATTATTGGGGTCTGTTCTCTCCGGTAAGGTCATTATTGGGGTCTGTTCTCTCTGGTGAGGTCATTATTGGGGTCTGTTCTCTCGGGTGAGGTCATTATTGGGGTCTGTTCTCTCCGGTGAGGTCATTATTGGGGTCTGTTCTCTCTGGTGAGGTCATTATTGGGGTCTGTTCTCTCTGGTGAGGTCATTATTGGGGGTCTGTTCTCTCCGGTAAGGTCATTATTGGGGTCTGTTCTCTCCGGTAAGGTCATTATTGGGGTCTGTTCTCTCCGGTAAGGTCATTATTGGGGTCTGTTCTCTCCGGTAAGGTCATTATCGGGGTCTGTTCTCTCTGGTAAGGTCATTATTGGGGTCTGTTCTCTCTGGTAAGGTCATTATTGGGGTCTGTTCTCTCTGGTAAGGTCATTATTGGGGTCTGTTCTCTCTGGTAAGGTCATTATTGGGGTCTGTTCTCTCCGGTAAGGTCATTATTGGGGTCTGTTCTCTCCGGTAAGGTCATTATTGGGGTCTGTTCTCTCCGGTGAGGTCATTATTGGGGTCTGTTCTCTCCGGTGAGGTCATTATTGGGGTCTGTTCTCTCTGGTGAGGTCATTATTGGGGTCTGTTCTCTCTGGTGAGGTCATTATTGGGGTCTGTTCTCTCTGGTGAGGTCATTATTGGGGTCTGTTCTCTCTGGTGAGGTCATTATTGGGGTCTGTTCTCTCTGGTGAGGTCATTATTGGGGTCTGTTCCTTTAATAAAGTCCAATGTGAAGAGCCTGTGAAAAGTGGCAAATATTGTAATCTGGCACAAGAGGTCTGCTATCTAACCCCCGAGGGTTAAATGGGAGGCTATTTGGGAGAGATGGTGACCTTACTGTGATGTCCCATACATCGATTCACATGTAACCAGCA